>CM077187.1:37265285-37360285 GCA_039654105.1 Coreius guichenoti | reverse complement strand
TCAATAAGAGTTTATGTTTCGGAATAAAAAATGAAATTGAATATTCCAAATGAGTGTCTGTGTATTTTGATTTTCAGAATTTCATTTGGCTCTATGTGCCTATGGGGTGGGCCGGGGATGGCAGGGGTTGGTGGCGATGTAAGTATCTGGATATTTGCCGCGGGGCGAGGGCTTCGATTACCTCTCTCTTTTTTGACCATACATGTGTTTGCATCCCTGTTTATAGAATTATGGTATTTTAAATTTATTTATAGATTTACTTTATTTTAAATTTATTTATTTATTTTATAGAAAGACTTTATTTTAAATGTATTTATTAATTTACTTTTGTTTACATGTATGCATTTATTTTATATAATTATGTTATTTTAAATGTATTTATTTTATAGATTTACTTTATTTTAAATTTATTTATTTTATAGAATTATGTTATTTTAAATGTATTTATAGATTTACTTTATTTTACATTTATTTATTTTATAGAATTATTTTGTTTTAAATGTATTTATAGATTTACTTTATTTTACATTTATTTATTTATTTTATAGAATTACGTTATTTTACATTTATTTTATAGAATTATTTTGTTTTAAATGTATTTATAGATTTACTTTATTTTAAATTTATTTTATAGAATTACGTTATTTTAAATTTATTTATTTTATAAATTTACTTTATTTTAAATGTATTTATTTTATAGAATTATTTTATTTTAAATTTATTTATAGTTTTACTTTATTTTAAATGTATTTATTATTTTATAGAATTATTTTATTTTAAATGTATTTATTTTATAGATTTACTCTATTTTAAATTTATTTATTTATTTTATAAATGTATTTTATTTTAAATCAATTAATTCATTCATTCATTTTATAGATTTACTTTTTTTAAATGTATTTATTTATTTTATTTTAAATGTATTTATTTTATAGAATTACGTTCCTTTAAATTAATTAATTAATTTATTTATTTTAGAGATTGACTTGGCACTACTGAAGGAGGAACATGTGTGATGAGCCCTTCATGATGTTTTTCTTTGAATATCCGTTCCAATGCCGAACTCTTATGATCAAAAGTCTGTTAGCATCATGAGAAACATTAACGCTAAACCTCTGACTGCTGGCGAGCCTCAGAACACACTCGTTCTCCATCCTGAACAGTGAACCAGCATCTTCAGCCGTTCAGACCTGCTTAATTATGAATCGGATTGTTGCTTTGAGACACACTGCAGCTATTTCACTGTGTGTGTGTGTGTGTGTGTGTGTGATCAGTGTAAGCTGGAGCAGCAGGCGTGTTTGGCGGGGAAGGATCTGTCCGTTCTGTGTTCTGGTTTATGTCCTTGTGTCGCTGCTGGAGTTCCTAAAGCAGAACCCAAGATGAAGACGAACCCGGAGACCTCACCCGAACCCAAACCAGGTCAGGTCATGAACGATGTTTGGTGTCAAAGCCAGTTCAAGCATTCATGTTTTATGAAGCCTAGTTAGTTACAATTTTAATGCATTTAAGTGATTTTATTGTTCCTCTGCATTATTAAAGTGCCACTGCAGGGATAGTTCACGCATAAGAGTCGTGTCATTATTTACTGTCTCTCTAGAGATCTGCACCGGTCAGGATTTGGCCGATTTGGGCGACAGACTCAGAGAATGGTTTCAGCTTCTACACGGAAATGCTAAACAGAACAACTCTGGAAGACAAGGACGAGCCGCAGCGTCAGGTGACAACACACACGAGTGACACCAGCATCTGAACACAGAGCCACGGCACATAATAGAAATAATTCAGTTTGCAGTCAGAATTGAATAATACAAGTATACACTATTGTACAATAGTTTGGGGTCGGTATGATTTTTTTATGTTTTTGAAAGTCGTCTCTTCTGCTCACTAAAGCTGCGTTTATTTGATCATAAATACAGTAAAATTGTGAAATATTATTCTAATGTAAATCAGCTGTTTTCTATGTGAATATATAGTAAAGTGTAATTTATTCCTGTGATCAAAGCTGAATTTATCATCATTACTCTAGTCTTCAGTGTCACATGATCCTTCAGAAATCATTCTCATATGAGGATTTGATGCTCAACAAACATTTATGATTATTATCAGTGGTGATAATTTTTTTTAGGATTCTTAATTTATTTTTATTTAATAAATAATTTTAAAAATTATTTATATATTTAACTTTATTTATTGATTTTATAGATTTACTTTATTTTACATTTATGTATTTATTTTATAGAATTACGTTATTATAGATTTACTTTATTTTTAATTTATTTTATAGATTTGCTTTTTTAAATGCATTTATTTTACAGATTTACTTTATTTTAAATGTATTTATTTATAGATTTACTTTATTTTTAATTTATTTTATATAATTGCTTTTTTAAAGGTATTTATTTACTTTATAGATTTGCTTTATTTTAAATGTATTTATTAATTAATTGATTTATTTATTTTATATATTTTAAATGAATTAATTTATTCATTTTATAGATTTATTTTATTTTTAATTTATTTATAGATTTACTTTATTTTTTAATTTATTTCATATATTTGCTTTTTTAAATGTATTTATTTATTTATTTTATAGATTTGCCAAACTTTTGTTAGTGTATAGTCTGATTATCAGACAAATGACCCTTAGCATTCTTCCTAAGGTCAAGCTAGTTTGTCTAATCCAGTGTATTATCATGTGTCTCACAATGCAATGCACTTGATGTGACCTTTCATAATGCATTCAGCTGCACTTATTATCATTTAAATCACAATTACATTAGAATTGCATTCTGGATCACTCGCTCCCTTGCAGTGTTCGACCGGGGTCTCGTGGCCGGCTGTAAGGACTCCATTGGCTGGATGTTCTCCAAGCTGGACACCAGTAATGACCTGTTCCTGGATCAGTCGGAGCTGGCCGCCATAAACCTGGAGAAGTATGAAGTGTGCATCCGGCCGTTCTTCAACTCGTGCGACTCCTACCGAGACGGGAAGGTTTCCACGGCGGAATGGTGCCTGTGCTTCTGGAGGGAGAGTGAGTCTTCATTCATCCTCTGATCAAATCTCTACATTTATATTCATTTATAGGCCTCATATCATCAGGAATCTTCATCATCAAAATTATGAGTTAAGGTGCAAAACCATTCACTGCAGAAAAAATAATTTTTAAAAAATGCATTTTATAGTAATAAATTATTGTGTTTTTATTTGTTTTTAATCACTTAGCAATAGTGAACTGAATATAAGTATGTGTGGTATGAGGGAGGGTCTGCTGTGTCACTGGTTGACGATCTTTCATCATTTCATGTTTTTCCCAGAGCCTCCATGTTTGACTGAAATCGAGAGGATCCAGATACAGGAGGCGTCTAAGAGGAAACCAGGTGAACACACACACACACACACACACACATATGCTGAACTATAAATACAGACAAACACACTTGAACAGAGAGTGTGTATGTGAGTGTCTGTGTGTGAGTGTCTGTGTGTGAGTGTGTATGTGAGTGTCTGTGTGTGAGTGTCTGTGTGTGAGAGTGTGTGTGAGAGTGTGTGTGTGAGTGTCTGTGTGTTAGAGTGTGTGTGGGAGAGTGTGTGTGTGAGAATGTGTGTGTTAGTGTGTGAGTGCGTGTGTGTGTGAGTGTGTATGTAAGTGTGTTTGTGTGAGTGTGTGTGTGTGAGCGAGAGAGTGTGTGTGGTTGTGTATGTATGTGTGTGTGTATGTGTGTCTGTGAGTGTGTGTGAGCGTGAGTGTGTGTGTGTGAGAGTGTGACAGTGTGTCTGTCTATGTGTGTGTGTGTGTGTGTGTGTGTGTATGTGTGAGAGTGTGTGTGTGTGTGAGTGTGTCTGTGTGAGAGTGTGTCTGTCTATGTGTGTGTCTGTGAGAGTGTGTGAGTGTGCATGGGTGTGTTTATGTGTGAGTGAGTGTGAGAGTGTGTGTGTGTGTGTGTGAGACAGAGAGTGTGAGTGTGTCTGTCTGTGTATGTGTGTGTGTGTGTGTGTGAGAGAGAGAGAGTGTGTGTGAGAATGTGTGTGAGAAAGTGTGTGTGTGAGAGAGAGAGAGAGAGTGTGTGTGTGAGAGAGTGTGTGTGTGTGAGAGAGAGAGAGAGAGAGAGAGAGAGTGTGTGTGTGTGCGAGAGTGTGAGTGTGTGTGAGAGAGTGTGTGTGAGAGTGTGTGTGTGTGTGTGTGTGTGTGTGTGTGTGTGTGAGAGTGAGACATTTTTTGGTCCCCATGAGGAAAACTTAAGCTTATAAATCAGACTGAGTGATGTTTTTTTAAGGGGGATATAATATACAAATTGTACAGTATAAAAATTATGTCTATGGAAAATCCTCATAAAACATGGAAAGCCAACATGTATGTGTGTGTGTGTGCAGGCATGTACATCCCCAGCTGTGATGAGGACGGCTATTACAGGAAGCTCCAGTGCGACCGCAGCCGAGACGAGTGCTGGTGCGTCGACCCTCACGGATCGGAGGCCACCGGGTCACGTATCCATGGAAACCCAGACTGCGGTGAGTGACAGCCGGTCTATCGCTTACACGTCTTCCTGTTACGTGGCCCGTTCAGTGACTGAATGAATGTGTGTGTGTGTGTGTGTAGACGAGCTGCTCAGCTCTGGAGATTTCAGCAGCGGCGTCGGCTGGGAGGACGAGGAGGAGAAAGACACGGAGGAGAACGGAGAGGAAGAGGAGGAGGAGGAGGAGGAGCCGGGAGAGAGTGATGATGGTGGATAC
Source organism: Coreius guichenoti (assembly GCA_039654105.1). Classification (NCBI taxonomy): domain Eukaryota; kingdom Metazoa; phylum Chordata; class Actinopteri; order Cypriniformes; family Gobionidae; genus Coreius; species Coreius guichenoti. The sequence goes on along the minus strand of CM077187.1, from coordinate 37,355,554 downwards.
ATCTGGTAAAACACCTTCATCATGTGATCGGATGAGATGTGTGCCGTCCAGCGCACTGACAAACCACCTGTTCTACGCAAACATTGTATTTTAGTGTCACTGATTTCCCAACTAGTGTAAAGAGGCCATATTATGCCCTTTTACAGTCTACAACAGGTTTACATGCATTATTTCCCCATGTTCTCCATTGTTGCGGCTCATCTCTTCCCAGTCTGTCAGTAACGCTCTGTTTAGTTCCTGTCTCTATAGCCTCGTTCAGACTGTCAGTCCAAATCCGATTTTTCTGATTGAAATCCGATCAGATTTAGCAAGTCTAAATGGCCAAAAATCACATGAAATCCAATTTTTACAAATCCGTTTCGATCTACATTCACGCAGTCGTCCAGCGCACGGCGCCTACACAATGGCCCCATTTACACTGCATGGTTCAAGTGACCCAATTCCGATTTTTCCCTCTCATGTGGCACAGATCGGATATGACGTGAACGTGTAAGCAGGAAAAACCGCATGAATTCCGATATCCTCAGATCGGATTCAGGCCTCACTCATATGTGGTAATAAATCCGATATGATTCGGATACGTGCATTTGCGTCTGCCATGTAAGCGGTCAAATCGGATATTCCCCAGTAAATGCGAGTCGTACGTCATTGAAAAAGGGAGGGAGGCGAATGACTCCTCAGGTGGACACGAACTGCGATCACATGACACTAATGGTGCGATGGAAGACGAGAGCAATGTTCTGCTGACCTTTCAAGATTGAATAATCATTTCGTCTGCATCCATTGCATATTGCGCCGTTTTACTTCCTTTTCCGGGTCAGAACGTCTTGGGCTGTTTCGCCAGTGTAAAGTGTAAATGCGAATATCGGATACTGGTCGCTTTTAAAAGATGATGTAAGCGGGTCGTCAAAAAAATCGGATATAGTCACCAAATCGGAAATTGTGCATCAAGACCTGCAGTGTAAATGTGGCCAATGTCATGTTGTAAATAAGACAACATCTGTATTGCAAACCCCTCTATGTTGCGGTTGTTGTTGCTGTTTTTGGCTTATGCCTACCAACGCAACATCGTTGCCATAGAAACCAATGCAGATATTCCGGAAAAACGAAAGAGCTGCATGCACACACCAAGCGTGCCGCACTCGTGTTGAAAACTGAAGCCGATGCGTCTCGATCGCCCCCAGGTGGCTGGTCCCAGTATAGCTCATAACAACCTTTTTTCACTGACAAAAACGAGACGATAACTAAATAAAAACCAGTTTTGGATGACAAAAATTATGACGAAAATCTATCGTCGAATAAAAACAAGACGATAATGTTAGGGAGGGACGATTAGGGAAGAGATCCAGTCAGAACTGATGTCCTGTGTAACGGATGCGCACATTTGAATTGTAACGTGCGGATCTAACGGCGGGAAAACACGGAGCTGTTGAGCTTCTACAGGCTCACGCGACAGCGCTTCAGAGCGGTTCGCAATGAATAAATAGCGCACATTTATGACAGGTAATGTTTATGAACTAATGCTGATGAATAATGACAATGTTTACTTTACGATGTTTATATGGTAATATGTTTTAGACGGTTGTAACAATGCATATTTGATCTCCCTCATCTGAACTTGAATGAGCAGCTGCAACTGCAATAGTAAGGCGCAGACATTTCAAAATAAGAGTCCCGGTGTATTTCGAGCTTGTTTATAATTAAAAGTCATGCATTATATATACGTTTTTGGTTACACAATAAACTGTATTTAATTTTATTCCCATTTAATTCATAGTTAGGAGGAAAGACTAAGAACAGCATTTGACACATAGTATTCAATAAAGTTAACAAATAGTTAACTAAAACCATTAAAAAATATTCATTACTTGAAATTAAATAAATGTTAACTGAAATAAAAAAATTATAAACTTAAACTTATCTGAAGCTTTAGCTTAACCTGATATACTAACTAAAACAGAAATACAACATTATAAAAACTATATAGATGTTTTTAAAAAACAAACAAAAAGTGAATTGAGCTCTCTTTCCTGTATTTTTGCGCTTGAACGGTCAAAAACACACAATTATGTCAAAATATCAGTTTTGACATGTATTCATGTACAGTCGGTTATGTTATGCTTAAATGCTTAATTAATGCATTGCAATTTAACTCAACTCATTAGATTTTAGTCGACTAAAACTAGACTAAAACTAAAAACAATTCAGGTGACTAAAATATGACTAAAACTAAATGGCATTTTCGTCAAAAGACTGACTAAAACTAAATCAAAATTTGCTGTCAAAAAAAAAGTGTGTGCTTTTAGCTTTAATTTCTACATTTCCATAACTGTTTATTTCACACCAACATAATGAATTGTTCTGCATCGGCGAGAGTGTGGGCGGCTCTACTTCCTGCTCTCGACTCGGTCCCAAATCTGCGCAAGATGTCAGCGCCATATTCGGACGTTGGCGGCTTCACTTTTCTTCAGCGGAAGGCAGTGAAGACGTGTCGTCCATATTTTTTTACGGTCTATGGCACACACAAATCGGATCTGAACAGTTGCGATTCACAGTGTGGACAGTCAAACATTACATCAGATTCCAATCAGATTTGCATAAAAATCGGATTTGGACTGACAGTCTGAACGAGGCTTATGAAGCCCCGCCTTCTGAAAAGCACTATGTGCTCTGATTGGTCGGCTGGAGCTGTGTTGTGATTGGTGTTTGGCAAATGTCCCGCCCCTTACCATAACCGCCAGTTTCAACACACTACTAACTAACTCAACCAGGCCCCGCCCCTTTATTCTGCGTATGAGTTATTATAATGAGGAATATTGTGATGTGTTGGTTCCCGGAAGAAAACTCAAGACTACAATGGAGGCATTTCAGGAGTTCAGAAACACTGACACTGATATAGAGAAGAACTAAGAGCAACATCACACACTAAAGAAAGATATAAAATATAAAAAGCATAATATGACCTCTTTAACGCTGACATCCTCGTTCGGATGCAAGAAAGACTCAAACTTGAATTCTGTGTGTTGACGTCCATCATTAACAGGGTATTATGATTTATTTGAGGTGATTTATGCAAAAGAACTTGTTCCTCGTGGTTTATAAACCTCAGAGATCAAGTGAAACACTCACTGTACAGACGTTCATCTGCGTGTGTGTGTGTACGCGTGTGAATGTAGCGTGTAAAGATCACGCGTGCAGGCGCTCCACACATTTATAACACTTTATTCTCTTCAGAGTTTCAAACACAGTGATCAGATATGGAGCCGCTAAAATAGTCTCAAAATTAATTCTCTGATTCACAGTCATAATAAAATGTACATTTCTGCATGCAAAAAATGTGCAAACATACTTAGGTTTTGCATTTACAAATTATATTTTGTGAATATGAATTAGGCTATGAGTTTGTCGATTTCTTTATATATTTATAATAAATACATTACTTCTAAATTATAAATATATACTTATAATAATCTTAAACATAAGCTAATTCACATTCACAAAAAATATGAATCTGTTCAGAAACCTTCAGAAATATGAAAACATACTTGTGAAATTATGAATTGTGTTTGCATTTGCAAATCATATTTTGTGAATATGAATTAGGCTATAAGTTTGCCAGTTTCTCCTCTCAAATATATATTTATAATAAATACATTACCTATAAATTACAAATATATACTTATAATAAACTTAAAATTCACATTCACAAAATATCAACCTTCAGAAATATAAAACATACTTGTGTATTTATGAATTAGGTTTTGAATCTTACTTTGTGAATGTAAATTTGATTGTGCATTTGCAAATCATGAGGTTATGACTGTCGATTTCTGTTTGCAAATATATACTTATAATAAACTTAAATGTAAAGTTTAAATATTTACAAACAATTGATGAATTCATATTCACAAAATATGATTTGCAAATGCAAACACAATTCATAAATACACAAGTATGTTTTCATATTTCTGAAGGTTTCTGAACAGATTCATATTTTTTGTGAATGTGAATTTTAAGATTATTATAAGTATATATTTATAATTTAGAAGTAATGTATTTATTATAAATATATAAAGAAATTGACAAACTCATAGCCTAATTCATATTCACAAAATATCATTTGTAAATGCAAAACCTAATTCATAATTTCACAAGTATGTTTGCATATTTCTGAACGGATTGATATTTTTTGTGAATGTGAATTAGCTTACGTTTAAAATGTTTATAGGTACTGTATATATCTATAAGTAATGTATTTATTATAAATATATATTTAAGAGAAACTGGCAAACTCATAACCTAATTAATATATGCAAAATACAATTTGCAAATGCACAATCAAATTTACAAAACAAGATTCACAAATGCATAAATGCACAAGTATTGTTTGAAGGTTTCTACATGAATAAAGTGATTTTTCTGTTAATGTGAATTAGCTTAAGCATGTGTGAATCATATTTTGTAAATGCATCAATTTTGAGACTATATTTTATCTCCAAATGTTCCAGAAATACAGCATCGAACTCTTTAAACATGAATGTAACTGTTGTATGATTTATTATGACTGACAGCTGTAATATAGGCAGTTTCACACTCGTTTCCGCCTCTGAATCAGAACTGACTCCGGTTTCTTGAATGTAAACTCAAAGCGTTTCACATGAATGTGTATTTGATCAACACTGGCTTCTGTTCATTTAGACTGAGACTTGAATGCAGTTAAAAATAAAATGTAAATGTTTGAATTGCTTTATTTTTCGTATTGCATGATAGTTCACAACTTTTATTGGCTCTTTCTCTGTACAGTAAGAGTAAAACCGTGATGTGTAATGTTGAGATAGTGGCACTCTGGCTGACATCGGCTCCTCTGAATCTGAAATAAACTGTTGTAAATAATTGAACCGTCTCTCTGATACATAATTAACTGTGTGTTTGTGTGTAAAAGACATATTTGATGTTGCCAGAAACTCCAGAGGAGAAATATCTCACGATGCAGCTCGTTCATTTACTCGGCATTGACCGAGTCTGAAAATCAATATCTGGCAGCGTTGCTGTTTGCTGTGAACTGAATTAATATACAGCCTCAAAGTCACTGAAAGCACATGCCGTGACCGCGTTTAGCTTCAACCAGCGTAAGGAATATGTGAGAATCAGATAATTTATGCACATAATGCATCAAAAATACTATGCATCAAATGGGATTGTGGAATATGAATATTATTTCCGTTTCATTCATCATACTGGAAATGCACAGTGCATTGTGGGATACTGTATTCCATGCAATGTAGTAGATATTCTATGCATAATTTGCACAGTATACATACTATACTGCTGGACTAGTAGGAGTAGTATGCCTTTTCATTCATGCATTTATTTGCGTTCATGCATTTAAGTTCATGCATTTGTGTTCATGCATTTATGTTCATGCATTTGCGTTCATGAATTTATTTGCGTTCATGCATTTGCGTTCATGAATTTACGTTCATGCATTTGTGTTCATGCATTTACGTTCATGCATTTATTTGCGTTCATGCATTGGTGTTCATGCATTTGCGTTCATGCATTTGTGTTCATGCATTTATTTACATTCATGCATTTGCGTTCATGCATTTACGTTCATGCATTTATTTGCGTTCATGAATTTATTTGCGTTCATGAATTTATTTGCGTTCATGCATTTATTTACGTTCATGCATTTGCGTTCATACATTTGCGTTCATACGCATGCGTCGTGTTCACATTTGCGTTCATGCATTTATTTGCGTTCATGCATTTGCGTTCATACATTTACGTTCATGCATTTGCGTTCGTACATTTACGTTCATGCATTTGCGTTCATGCATTTACGCTCATGCATTTATTTGCGTTCATGCATTTGCGTTCATGAATTTATTTGCGTTCATGTATTTATTTGCGTTCATGCATTTACGTTCATGCATTTGCGTTCATGCATTTGCGTTCATGCATTTACGTTCATGCATTTACGTTCATGCATTTGCGTTCATGCATTTATGTTCATGCATTTGTGTTCATGCATTTATTTGCGTTCATGCATTTGTTTATGCATTTATTTGCGTTCATGCATTTATTTGCGTTCATGCATTTATGTTCATGCATTTGCGTTCATGAATTTATTTGCGTTCATGCATTTATTTGCGTTCATGTATTTACGTTCATGCATTTGCGTTCATGCATTTGTTCATGCATTTGCGTTCATGCATTTGCGTTCATGCATTTGTGTTCATGCATTTGTGTTCATGCATTTATTTGCGTTCATGCATTTGCGTTCATGCATTTGTGTTCATGCATTTATTTGCGTTCATGCATTTATTTGCGTTCATGCATTTGCGTTCATACATTTGTGTTCATGCATTTGCGTTCATACATTTGTGTTCATGCATTTGCGTTCATGCATTTGCGTTCATGCATTTGTGTTCATGCATTTATTTGCGTTCATGCATTTGCGTTCATGCATTTGTGTTCATGCATTTATTTGCGTTCATGCATTTATTTGCGTTCATGCATTTGCGTTCATACATTTGCGTTCATGCATTTGTGTTCATGCATTTATTTGCGTTCATGCATTTATTTGCGTTCATGCATTTATTTGCGTTCATGCATTTGCGTTCATGCATTTGTGTTCATGCATTTGTGTTCATTCATTTATTTGCGTTCATGCATTTGTTTTCATGCATTTGCGTTCATTCATTTATTTGCGTTCATGCATTTGTGTTCATGCATTTATTTGTGTTCATGCTTTTACGTTCATGCATTTATTTGCGTTCATGCATTTATTTGCGTTCATGCATTTATGTTCATGCATTTGCGTTCATGAATTTATTTGCGTTCATGTATTTACGTTCATGCATTTGCGTTCATGCATTTACGTTCATGCATTTGTGTTCATGCATTTATGTTCATGCATTTACGTTCATGCATTTATTTGCGTTCATGCATTTATTTGCGTTCATGCATTTGCGTTCATGCATTTATTTGCGTTCATGCATTTGCGTTCATGCATTTATTTGCATTCATGCATTTATGTTCATGCATTTGCGTTCATACATTTACGTTCATGCATTTGCGTTCATACATTTATGTTCATGCATTTGCGTTCATGAATTTATTTGCGTTCATGCATTTATTTGCGTTCATGTATTTATTTGCGTTCATGCATTTATGTTCATGCATTTGCGTTCATGAATTTATTTGCGTTCATGCATTTATTTGCGTTCATGCATTTGCGTTCATGAATTTATTTGCGTTCATGCATTTATTTGCGTTCATGTATTTATTTGCGTTCATGCATTTATGTTCATGCATTTGCGTTCATGAATTTATTTGCGTTCATGTATTTATTTGCGTTCATGCATTTATGTTCATGCATTTGCGTTCATGAATTTATTTGCGTTCATGTATTTACGTTCATGCATTTGCATTCATGCATTTACGTTCATGCATTTGTTCATGCATTTGCGTTCATGCATTTATTTGCGTTCATGCATTTACGTTGATACATTTACCTTCATGCATGTGTTCATGCATTTATTTGCGTTCATGCATTTATGTTCATGCATTTGCGTTCATGAATTTATTTGCGTTCATGTATTTACGTTCATGCATTTGCGTTCATGCATTTACGTTCATGCATTTGTTCATGCATTTGCGTTCATGCATTTATTTGCGTTCATGCATTTACGTTAATGCATTTGCGTTGATACATTTACCTTCATGCATGTGTTCATGCATTTATTTGCGTTCATGCATTTACGTTTATGCATTTATTTGCGTTCATGCATTTATTTGCGTTCATGCATTTACGTTTATGCATTTATTTGCGTTCATGCATTTGCGTTCATGCATTTGTGTTCATGCATTTATTTGCGTTCAAAGTGAAAGCAAAAACATCATTTAACGTTAAAGCACCATATCACATGTAGTTTTAGTAGTATGATTATTCAAAGTGTTTTAGATGGTTTATTCTTATACGTATAGTGCATTAATAGCGGGAGAGGCGGAACATAACGAGCACAGGGAGTGTGTGTGTGCGCGGTGCAAATACTGCATGCAAATTTTTTATAAGTTTATGGAGTTTCAGTGACATTACTACATTAAAGTACTATATATAATGTTTAATATAATGTATAGTAATGCAATGGGGGAATATTTGTGTGTCCTGATAATAATATAACAACAATAATATTATTTAAATAATAATTAAAAAGTAATAATAAAAAAAAAATCTCTTCTTTATTTTGACTTAAAATATCGCGATAAATATCGTATCGTGAGTTTAGTATCACGATAGTATCGTATCGTGACAGGAGTGTATCGTTACTCCCCTAATTTGCGTTTATGCATTTACGTTCATGCATTTGGCAGACACTTTTATCCCAAGGCAACTTGCACTGCAAGTATTTATTTCATGCATTCAAATATTGAACATTTTAATTCATGCATTCCCTGGGAATCGACCTCATGACCTTGGTGTTGCGAGCACCATGCTTTAAAGTTCAGTATGCCATTCCAAACATAAGTTGTGTCCCAAATGATGCACTATACACTATGCACTATGTAGTGTATGAGTTTTATAAGGTTATTTGTCATCCAGCATCAGTCTGATGCCCATCCTCTACATAATTAAAGCTATGATAGATGAGTGCATGAAGTGTCCAACATTCCACATTTCGTTTTTTCGGTTCATTAAGTGCATCATCCGGGTGTTTAAAGAACACTTTTTCATGGGTGAAGTCTGAAAATCTGGCAGAAGAGACCTTTCAGCATAATGCAGAGCTGATGCAAGTGTTTCAAACACTCACACATTCACATTTGTGCTGCATTTACAGCATGCAGCCACTGCACTACACCAGGATAAAACTGTCTTAAACACACACATTTATAGCCAATGTGAACACATGCACTCTTTATTCTGAAGCAACTGGTGTTTGCCACGATGCTGCTTATTTCTGCTTACAGTCACCATTTTTCATCAGATTTGATACTAGAACTGTGTCTTAAACACACTATAATCTGTGTGAACTGAGAGATCTGGAAGTCACTGCTGCCTCCTGCTGTTCTGCAGTGGAACTAAACATGGCTGATGTTACAGAAAATTGCACAAACACTTACTTTAAAGAAATGTTTTTAGCCAATAATGAGAATTCTGTCATTTACTCGTGTGGTGCCCTAAAATTATACTTTTTTCTGGTCCAGAAAACTTATATAATTTCATTTTTATAATATTTTTTTGTATTTTTTCATATTTGTAAAAAAATTTATTTACCTTTTAATTACTAGATTTGATCAATAAATAATATAATTTAAAGGCACAATATGTAAGATTTTTGGATTATCCAAACACCACTAGAACAGTGTTATATATTTTGTTGACTTGTGCATTATCCCAAATGTTTCCAAGAATGTTTAAACCGTGCAGACCGTGCGTTGCCTATCAATGACATCATACCCTCCGGTTTTATTTTGTAGAAACCATGGAAACACCAAAGACGCTTTAATATATGATGTGTTTTATTAGACAGGTGAGCAACTGTTTGGATCATTCATGGACAGAAACGTCTCAGTTACGTATGTAATTCTCGTTTCCTGAAGGAGGGAATGGAGACACCACATTGGAGACCGATGAATAGGATTCTCGCTTGCGAGAGCCAATCTACTTCGAGTGTAACTAAACGAGCCAATGCACATTGGCATGCAATGATTGCACCAGGTGCTCATACCACGCAGCGCGGGTATAAATGAGACACAGGTGCTTGCATCAAATTAGCTTATTTGCTGAGGAGCCGAGTAGGTAACTGGCACCCCAGGAGGGTACAGAGGACATGATGATGGGACGTGGCGTCTCTGTTCCCTCCTTCAGGGAACGAGGGTTACATAACCAAGACGTTCCCATTCAGTCGGTCACTTCCGACGCCACGTCAGAGACCGACGAATAGGAATCCCTACCAAAGCGCCATGGCCTCTGCCCCCTTCCAGTGCCCTGTGTGAGCCTCCTGAGCTCTCTTACCTGATGAGACGGGGCTCACACAGAGAAGTCCATCACTGCTGTTCCGCATGACCCTCTCAGTGACTTATTGGATAACACTGGGAAAGCATGCCCTAGCGGAAGGGAACGCTGCGGAACCCACATCGTATCCCGAAGGAGTTATGTGGAGTACAATGCTGAGCCGTAGCCCACAACCGAGAGGGGGCTCCAGCCCCACTGAAGGGGGGGCTTTCCCAAGGGAAAGACATGGGCTTCCGTTAGGAACGATTGTGGAAAAATATATGGGATCCCCGCAGGGTCACTCATATAACCCCAGCCCAGTACCGGTTCTCCAGGATTCAGCGGCAAAGGGCCTGATGCCAGACGCTCCGTCACGTCCGGCACCGAGGGTGATGGAGGACTCGACAGAGTTTGCTTCTGGAGAATATAAGCGCTGTAGCGCAGCAAGTCGACAAAAGCCAGGGCCTCTCAGTGCTTCTACCCGATTGAGGTGAGAACACAGGAGGAAACCGGCTCTACACGTAGGCTATAGAATCTAGAGAACGTGTTGGGTGTCGCCCAGCCCGCAGCTCTACAGATGTGTGACAGCGAGGCGCCACGTGCCAGCGCCCAGGAGGATGCAACACTTCTAGTAGAGTGTGCTCGCACCCTGAGCGGACAGGGCACACCTTGTGCTTGGAGACAGCCTTTCCAGACAAAGAGCTGATCTGAGGTCCTGAAGCTTTGCATTCTATCCACGTAGATCCGCAGAGCGCGGACGGGACAGAGCAAAGCTAGGGCTGGGTCTGCCTCCTCCAATGGCAGTGCTTGCAGGTTCACCACCTGGTCCCTGAAGGGAGTGTTGGGAACCTTGGGCACATAGCCAGGCCGGGGTCTTAGTACCACGTGGGTGTCACCCGGCCCGAACTCTAGGCACGATTCGTCGACCGAAAATGCCTGCAGGTCCCCTACCCTCTTGATGGAGGCCAGTGCAGCCAACAGCAAAGTCTTCATAGACAGAATCTTTATCTCTGCCGACTGCAAAGGCTCAAATGGGGCATTCTGAAGTGCTCGGATCCCAAGAGGGTATGGAGGGAGGTCGAGGAGGATTTAACCATCTCGCCCCCTGAGGAACCTGACGACCAGGTTGTGCTTCCCAACCGACTTACCTTCTACGTGATCGTGATAGGCGGATATTGCAGCAACATAGACTTTGAGGGTGGAGGGCGACAGCCTACGCTCCAACCCCTGTTGCAGGAAGGAAAGCACAGACGCGATCGAACATCTTCGGGGGTCTTCTCGGCGAGAAGATCAAAGATCTTATTTTGTCTTATCTAATGTTGCATATTCTGCAAAGGTTATGAAACTTATGAGCAGAACTGTATCTTAGGATGCTTTTGCAGACTGTCAGTCAGAATCACCAATCGCTATTTACATTAATTGCCTGTTATAGTTTACATTGAATTTTAATGTCATTTATTTCATTTAAACATTAAAGTATTCGCTTTGGTAATCTAAAATACTTTTCGGATGTAACTGTAATTTGATTACCACCCATTTAAAATGTAACTGCAATGAAATACACTTTTGTATTTTAAATACGTAACTAAGTTACATGTATTTTGTTACTCCCCAACCCTGTGTGTGTGTAATATGATAAACAGCGCTGCGTTACCCCACATACGCATGAGCGGAAGAAGCAGAAGCGCTCGTCTGCGGCAGAATAAAAGCTCCGCCCAATCAACCCATCAAGGCACGCCTTTGTTTTGAATAAGAGACCTCTAGCGGTGGAAAATTACATATTGTGCCTTTAAGCACATTCTTCACATTCTTTGAACTTAAATTCAAAATAGGTCAATATGTAGAATGGAGAAAGCCGTGTTATTAGCGCCACCGGTGGCCGTTAGGTGAACTGCAGCAGCTCTTATTGCACACGTGACGCACAAGAGACTGAGCGTGATTCAATACGCCGATATACTCACGCCGAAGGGCTTTTTTGCTCTTCACTTAGAAGTAAAAAGAAGTTGGGAGTATCTTTGCAGTGATAAACTGTTAGTGAACATCCCGACACCGTCCTGCCGCTGAGAGCGACGGTTAGAGGAATATGTGAATATGTGCCGCGCGCTTTCCTCTCAATAACACAGTAAACACACGGTGAGAAACATCAGTTCAGAAAGCATCTGATCATAGAGATGTGGATATGTTTGCTCCAGATCTGAGATTCACCGCATCATGTCGACAGATGAGCTCATTAACATCACACTGTTATGATAGTTTGATTATAAAGTATATTTGAGACTCTAGATCTGACTATGTGAGACTATAGTTTGAATGAATCCCTTTTCTTTGCATGACACACTGATATTACAGCACAGAACGGCTCTTTCTGTGTTATCCTTAACTTTTTATTAGCATTCGTTTAGTTTCTTGCGCGCATAAACGTCACGTCTTTTTGATTTTCCCGGCAAAAACATCCCAAGTCCTTCACATAAAAATCAGTCTACAGGATTTCATAGACAACCTAGGACGTCAGGGAAGGTCTAGTTTTTTAAAGTTTAGTTACAAGCACATATTGGCACGATTAATGCATGAAAATTCTTACATAGCCGCTATAATGTCCTGTTCTAGCTTTAACTGCACACTGGTTCAGTTCAGACAGCAGGTTTACAGCACGGATAGGTGAAAGATTTGTTGCATGAATGATATAAGTTTTTCCCTTTGTTTGGAAATATTTGAACACATGATTATCTTGGTATACTGGATGATTTATTTATGTATGTTAATGTGTAATTTCAGGCATTACAAAGCACTTTCATGGTTTTTGTTGGAGCTCGACAGCCCTGGTCATTGTTTCATTGTATTGAAAAGATCATCTTGAATTCATCTTGTTTGTGTTTCACAGAAGAGAGGAAGTCATACAGGTTTGGACAACATGATCTGATAACATGACAAGATATTGAATGACAACTGCAGAAACATTCTTTAAAATATTAATAGTTTATAGATGTTTACAGTCTGTTAGGATGGATTCCTGTACACTCAAGGCTATGAACAATAAAAACACATTTATACTCCATTATACAATATTTACAATTTTGCAAAAAATAACAGGCGTTCTCATATCAGACCTTCATCTGATGATCAACAAACACCAGCGGCATCCGATGACGTTCTGCACTATATGAACATTATCTACACGAACACTGTACAGAAGAATATATTACAACATCACTGAGCAGCTTTATCACCTATAGATGAGAGGATGCTAAATAATACTACAACACTCAAGTATAACAGACTCAAAAGCTACAGGAACTGAAATATCACACGTGTGCTTTTACTGTGATCATTGTTTAAAAAACGAATGGCTTGATTCCACTGTGCGTCCACATCTGCCGGCCTTTAAAGGGATAGTTCACCCAAAAATGAAAATGACCCCATTATTTACTCTCCCTCAAGCCATCCTAGGTGTGTATGACATTCTTCTTTCAGACGAATACAATCAGAGTTATATTAATAAATGTCCTGGCTCTTCCAAGCTTTATAATGGCTGCCCAAAATTTGAAGTCCAAAAAAGTGCATCCATCCATTATAAAAGTGCATCCATCATCATACAAGTGCATCTATCCATCATACAAGTGCATCCATCCATCATACAAGTGCATCCATCCATCATAAAAGTGCTCCACACGGCTATACGTTATAAAGTAAAATATCTAGCTTCCAGTGGACCGCCTTCCGTATTCAACTTACACAGAAAGTGTAGCGCCTCTCGCAGTTCAAAACGCTTGCGCTACGTCCGACAACATCGTCGCGCCGGTTATGCTTCTTCTGTAAGTTGAATACAGAAGGCGGTCTGACGGAAGCTAGATATTTTACTTTAAAACATGTTAAATATGAATATTTTTCTAACACAAACCCATTGATTCACTTCAGAAGGCCTTTATTAACCCCCAGAGCCGTGTGGAGCACTTTTATGATGGATGGATGCACTTGTATGATGGATGGATGCACTTGTATGATGGATGGATGCACTTGTATGATGGATAGATGCACTTGTATGATGATGGATGCACTTTTATAATGGATGGATGCACTTTTATGATGATAGATGCACTTGTATGATGGATGGATGCACTTGTATGATGGATGGATGCACTTGTATGATGGATGGATGCACTTGTATGATGGATGGATGCACTTTTATGATGGATGGATGCACTTATATGATGGATGGATGCACTTTTATAGACTTCAAAACAGAAACAGCCATTCACTGCCATTATAAAGCTTGGAAGAGCCAGGACATTTTTTAATATAACTCTGATTGTGTTCGTCTGAAAGAAGAATGTCATACACACCTAGGATGACTTAAGGGGGAGTAAATCATGGGGTCATTTTCATTTTTGGGTGAACTATCCGTTTAAAGGATTAGTTCACTTCAAAATGAACATTTCCTGATAATTTACTCACCCCATCTCATCCAAGATGTTCATGTCTTTCTTTCTTCAGTCGAAAAGAAATGAAGTTTTTTGAGGAAAACATTCCAGGATTTTTCTCCACATAATGGACTTCAATGGCAACCAACGGTTGAAGGTCCAAATCAATGCAGTTTCAGAGGAAGGGCTTCAGAGGCTCTGCACGATCCCAGACGAGGAATAGGGTCTTATCTAGACAAACCATCGGCCATTTTATAAAAATAAAAAAAATCAACATTTATATACTTTTTAACCTCATGCATGACTTCCGTGTTGTTCTTCTTCACGGCATGTGACATCATCACGTCGGAAAGGTCACGCGTGATGTATGTGGAAGTACCGACCCAGTGTTAAAACGAACGTGCAAAGACTAAATCAAACGCCCTTTACAAAAATAAAGGTAAAACAACGATGTCGGACGATTTTGAAGTTGGAGGAGAACATGAGATGGAGTTTTTCGGCACTGGGTCGGTACTTCCACCTACGTCACGCGTGACCTTTCCAACGTGATGACGTCATACGCCATGAAGAACAACAACACGGAAGTCATGCATATGAGGTTAAAAAGTATATAAATGTTGATTTTTTTATTTTTATAAAATGTCCGATGGTTTGTCTAGATAAGACCCTATTCCTCGTCTGGGATCGTGCAGAGCCTCTGAAGCCCTTCCTCTGAAACTGCATTGATTTGGACCTTCAACCGTTGGTTGCCATTGAAGTCCATTATGTGGAGAAAAATCCTGGAATGTTTTCCTCAAAAAACTTCATTTCTTTTCGACTGAAGAAAGAAAGACATGAACATCTTGGATGAGATGGGGGTGAGTAAATTATCAGGAAATGTTCATTTTGAAGTGAACTAATCCTTTAATACAGTAACAGTGAATTGCAATCTGTTCAGAACGGAACAGAAATGACACCCTCCATCTTTAACATGCATAATTGAGACTAAAACGACCAGTAATATCCACTAAAACACATTAAATCTCTTATTGCTGATGGTCACAGAGCAGACGGCGTCTGAAATCAGTCGATGTACTGCGAGAGCCATCGGAAACCTTCCCCGTAGCCCTGCTTCTTCAACACACTGCACATGAACACCTCCAGCGGCCGCGCGCTCAGCTCCTTCAGCGACACGCCGCCCTGCAACACAACACACATCATGTTTCTAATGCTGGGCTTTGACACGAATCACATGGTTTGATTACATTTAGATTTGATTCAGGGGTTGCTGAGTCATCCATTACTTGTCTGTGATTGACCGGCACTGACCTTCCCAGTGGTCTGTCCTTCCAGAACGAACACCTCCCGTAGTCTCATCTCACTCACGGCCTCGGGTCGGTCGATCTTATTGCCCAACACCAGCACCGGCACGCTGGAGATCGTCTCGTCCGACAGCAGAGCCTGAAAACACACAGATTCAAGACTATTTGAGTTTTATATTTGCTCGGCTTATAGGTTTTTTTTGCATGGCACAAAGCGGAATTTTAAAAATGAACCCAACAGTATTTATAGGGCTCATGAAATCATGCCGTGCAAAGAAAACCAATTCATCCCAGTTGCTTTGGTTTGAGTGAGATAGAAACTGAATATAATGGGCATTTCATGAATCTCACAACTTACGTCGAGTTCCACCTTAGACTCTGCGAGACGCTCGTGATCGGCACAGTCCACGAGGAAGACCACGGCGTTGACGGCCGGCAGGTAGTTCTTCCACACTCGCCGCGCTGGAGACGAAGAGAGAGAGCCGCCATAATCAATATATCAACTTATTGCATGATATATGGAGATGACTGCGATATGTTTTGGTGACGCGATATGCCCATTGAGTTTGCATGCATGTTTGTTTACATGATAATTAATTTCACAAACATTTAGCCTCTGTCATCTCGTCTGCTCTCTGTCTGAGGTGGACATGGGGCTCAGGCAGCTCACACACACACACACTCACATTTACAGACACACACACAGACTCACTAACTCACACACACACTCACACTCACTCACAGACACACACATTTAAAGACACACACACTCACAGAAACACACTCTCACAGACACACACTCACTAACTCAGACACTCACACACTCACAGACACACACACACTAACTCACAGACACTCACAGACACACACATACTCACTCACAGACACACACTCAATCACTCACAGACACACTCACTCACAGACACACATACTCACAGACACACACACTCAATCATTCACTCACTCGCAGACACAAACACTCACACAAACACTCGGTCTCTCACACATACTCACTCACTCACAGACACTCTCACACAAACATACTCACTCACTCACAGACACTCTCACACTCAGACACACTCTCACACAAACATACTCACTCAGACACTCTCACAGACACTCTCACACAAACATACTCACTCACAGACACTCTCACACAAACATACTCACTCACAGACACACTCACACAAACACTCACTCACAGACACACTCACACAAACATACTCACTCACACTCACAGACACTCACACAAACATACTCACTCACAGACACTCTCACACAAACATACTCACTCACAGACACTCTCACAGACACTCTCACAGACACTCTCACAGACACTCACAGACACTCTCACAGACACTCTCACAGACACTCTCACTCACTCAGACACTCTCACACAAACATACTCACTCACAGACACTCTCACAGACACTCTCACAGACACTCTCACAGACACTCTCACAGACACTCTCACAGACACTCCCACTCACTCACAGACACTCTCACACAAACATACTCACTCACTCACAGACACTCTCACACAAACATACTCTCTCACAGACACTCTCACACAAACATACTCTCTCACAGACACTCTCACACAAACATACTCTCTCACAGACACTCTCACACAAACATACTCTCTCACAGACACTCTCACACAAACATACTCTCTCACAGACACTCTCACACAAACATACTCTCTCACAGACACTCTCACACAAACATACTCTCTCACAGACACTCTCACACAAACATACTCTCTCACAGACACTCTCACACAAACATACTCACTCACAGACACTCTCACACAAACATACTCTCTCACAGACACTCTCACACAAACATACTCTCTCACAGACACTCTCACACAAACATACTCACTCACAGACACTCTCACACAAACATACTCACTCACAGACACTCACACAAACATACTCTCTCACAGACACTCTCACACAAACATACTCACTCACAGACACTCTCACAGACACTCTCACACAAACATACTCACTCACTCACAGACACTCTCACTCACTCAGACACTCTCACACAAACATACTCACAGACACTCTCACTCACTCACAGACACTCTCAGACACTCTCAGACAAACATACTCACTCACAGACACTCTCACAGACACTCTCACACAAACATACTCACTCACTCACAGACACTCTCACTCACTCAGACACTCTCACACAAACTCTCACTCACTCACAGACACTCTCAGACACTCTCAGACAAACATACTCACTCACAGACACTCTCACAGACACTCTCACTCACACTCTCACAGACACTCTCACAGACACTCTCACAGACACTCTCACACAAACATACTCACTCACAGACACTCTCACAGACACTCTCACTCACTTACAGACACACTCACAGACACTCACACAAACATACTCACAGACACTCTCACTCACTCAGACACTCTCAGACAAACATACTCACTCACAGACACTCTCACTCACACTCTCACAGACACTCTCACAGACACTCTCACACAAACATACTCACTCACAGACACTCTCACAGACACTCTCACAGACACACTCACAGACACACTCACAGACACACTCACAGACACACTCACAGACACACTCACAGACACACTCACAGACACTCACAGACACTCACAGACACACTCACAGACACACTCACTCACACACTCACTCACACACTCACTCACACACTCACTCACACACTCACTCACACACTCACTCACACACTCACTCACACACTCACTCACACACTCACTCACACACTCACTCACACACTCACTCACACACTCACTCACACACTCACTCACATACTCACTCACATACTCACTCACATACTCACTCACATACTCACTCACTCAGACACACTCACTCAGACACACTCACTCAGACACACTCACACAAACACTCACACCAAAACTCACACAAACACTCGGTCTCTCACACATACTCACAGACACACTCACACAAACACACACACACACACACTGTCTCACTCTCTCACTCACACACACACACAGTCTCACTCACACACACACACACTCACACACACACTGTCTCACTCACACACACACACACACACACACTGTCTCACTCACTCACTCACACACACACACTGTCTCTCACTCACTCACTCACACACACTGTCTCACTCACACACACACACTGTCTCACTCACTCACACACACACACACACACACACACACACACTCTGTCTCACTCACTCACACACACACACACACTGACTCACTCACTCACACACACACACACTCTCACTCACTCACACACACTGTCTCACTCACACACTCACACACACTGTCTCACTCACACACACACACACACTGTCTCACTCACTCACACACACTGTCTCACTCACACACACACACACACTGTCTCACTCACTCACACACACTGTCACTCACTCACACACACACACACACACTGTCTCACTCACTCACACACACACACTGTCTCACTCACTCACTCACTCACACACAAACACTGTCTCACTCACTCACACACACACACACTGTCTCACTCACTCACTCACTCACTCACTCACTCACTCACACACACACACACACACACACACTGTCTCACTCACTCACACACACACACTGTCTCACTCACTCACACACACTGTCTCACTCACTCACACACACACACACACACACTGTCTCACTCACTCACACACACACACTGTCTCACTCACTCACTCACACACAAACACTGTCTCACTCACTCACACACACACACACTGTCTCACTCACTCACTCACTCACTCACTCACACACACACACACACACACACACTGTCTCACTCACTCACACACACACACACACACACACACTGTCTCACACACACACACACACACAGTCTCACTCACTCACTCACAGCGACTAGGGAACTGAATGTATGCGATTACCTGCGTCTGTCAGTCATATATTTGTGAGAAAATATCAGTTTCCCATCAGTTGTAACTTGTCAGAAGATAACAGATCTTTATCATAGTATCCTTTCAACATGTGAGGGATTTCCCATGACTGCAGTCAGAGCTGTTCACCGCATTAAATCTCTATGAAGCGCAGCATCAGCGTCAGTGTTATCAGGTGACGTGTTGATCATCGGTTGAGCAGTGAACTAATGTTAACAAACACATCCTTATTGTAAAGTGTTACTTTCTCGTCTGTGTTCCACAGAAAAAGTAATGCCGTACAGGTTTTGAGAGACATAAAGGTGAGTAAACGTAACATGAATTACAGCACATGAACTGATACTGATTTATAGATCTGACCTTGTACATGACCGCCCAGATCGAATGTAGTGAACGTCATTCCTGCAATGGTCAGCTCCTCTGATGCTGACATAAAACACAAACGGGATCAGGTCATCAACCGTGAGCAATGCCTGATGGGAATTATTCATTTCAGTAAATCAGTCTTACTGGGGTGTAACGTGGGCACATGTTGTCCTAATCTGTCGTCTTTGAGCATGTGCAGAAGAGTCGTTTTTCCAGCATTGTCCAGCCCAAGAAAAACCAGCTTCCCAGACTTCTTATACAAACCTGCAAAAACATAAAGACTATATATACACACACCAATCAGGCATAACATTATGACAGGTGAAGTGAATAACACTGATTATCTCTTCATCACGGCACCTGTTAGTGGGTGGGATATATTAGGCAGCAAGTGAACATTTCGTCCTCAAAGTTGATGTGTTAGAAGCAGGAAAAATGGGCAAGCGTAAGGATTTGAGCGAGTTTGACAAGGGCCAAATTGTGATGGCTAGACGACTGGGTCAGAGCATCTCCAAAACTGCAGCTCTTGTGGGGTGTTCCCGGTCTGCAGTGGTCAGTATCTATCAAAAGTGCTCCAAGGAAGGAACAGTGGTGAACCGGCGACAGGGTCATGGGCGGCTAAGGCTCATTGATGCACGTGGGGAGCGAAGGCTGACCCGTGTGGTCTGATCAAACAGACGAGCTACTGTAGCTCAAATTGCTCAAGAAGTTAATGCTGGTTCTGATAGAAAGGTGTCAGAATACACAGTGCATCGCAGTTTGTTGCGTATGGGGCTGCATAGCCGCAGACCAGTCAGGGTGCCCATGCTGACCCCTGTCCACCGCCGAAAGCACCAACAGTGGGCACGTGAGCATCAGAACTGGACCACGGAGCAATGGAAGAAGGTGGCCTGGTCTGATGAATCACGTTTTCTTTCACATCACGTGGATGGCCGGGTGCGTGTGCGTGGGTTACCTGGGGAACACATGGCACCAGGATGCACTATGGGAAGAAGGCAAGCCGGCGGAGGCAGTGTGATGCTTTGGGCAATGTTCTGCTGGGAAACCTTGGGTCCTGCCATCCATGTGGATGTTACTTTGACACGTACCACCTACCTAAGCATTGTTGCAGACCATGTACACCCTTTCATGGAAACGGTATTCCCTGGTGGCTGTGGCTCTTTCAGCAGGATAATGCTCCTGCCACAAAGCAAAAATGGTTCAGGAATGGTTTGAGGAGCACAACAACGAGTTTGAGGTGTTGACTTGGCCTCCAAATTCCCCAGATCTCAATCCAATCGAGCATCTGTGGGATGTGCTGAACAAACAAGTCCGATCCATGGAGGCCCCACCTCGCAACTTACAGGACTTAAAGGATCTGCTGCTAACATCTTGGTGCCAGATACCACAGCACACCTTCAGGGATCTAGTGGAGTCCATGCCTCGACGGGTCAGCAAAAGGGGGACCAACACAATATTAGGTCATAATGTTATGCCTGATCGGTGTATAAACATATATCAACTTTATTGCTCTGTTAAATAATATTGCGAATATTGAGTTGAATAGTCATGTGACCAATACCTTCATGGGCAGAAGAAACAGAATCTTACCAACCCTAAACTTCTGAACTCTAGAGCTGCAGATATTACAGATTCACGATCAGATCATGAGCACACTCACCTAAGAACTGCAGCACTCCACTAAACCCTCTGTAGATCCAGTCAAATATAAATGACATTGCAGATGTTTCCTAACCAAAAAAAGAAGGGAATATTAATAAAATTTTAAAAATGCATTCATCTAAATATATGCAGAATAAAGCATGCAGACATCACTAACAAACACTATTTAAAAAAAAAATTATATTACATGGTAATATTCTGTTATTATTCTATATTATTCTTTTTTGTACCATGTCTTCGACATTTAGGGCACTAACACACACTCACACACACTCTGACACACAAACAAACACACTCACACTCTGACACACACACTCACTCACACACAGACACTCACACACACTCACTGACGCACAAACAGTCTGATACGCAAACACACACACTGACACACAAACACTGGCACACACTCACTCTGACGCACAAACAGTCTGATACACAAACACACTGACACACACTCACTCTGACACAAACACTGACACACTCACTCTGACACACAAACTCACACTGACACAAACACTGACAAACACTAGCTCTGACACACAAACACACACTCACTAACACACTCACACTCTGACACACAAACACACACACTGA
This sequence comes from Coreius guichenoti, assembly GCA_039654105.1. Taxonomy (NCBI): domain Eukaryota; kingdom Metazoa; phylum Chordata; class Actinopteri; order Cypriniformes; family Gobionidae; genus Coreius; species Coreius guichenoti. The sequence goes on along the minus strand of CM077187.1, from coordinate 37,333,267 downwards.
CAAACACACACACACTGACAAACACTCACTCTGACACACACTCACTCTGACACACACTCACTCTGACACACATACACTTGGAACACACTATCAAATCACACACACTGACACACACACAAACACACTCTGACACACACACAAACACACTCTGACACACATACACTCTCTCACACACACTGACACACTCATACTGACACACACTGACACACTCATACTGACACACACTGACACACATACACTGACACACACACTCTCTCTCTCTCGCTCTCGCTCTCTCTCTCTCACACACACTCACTCTGACACACAAACACACTCTGACATACACCGACACTGACACACATACACTTGGAACACACTATCAAATCACACACACTGACACACACACAAACACACTCTGACACACATAGACACACTCATACTGACACACACACACACACACACACACACACACACACACACACACACACACACACACACGTTAACCCCGGGCCTGAATACAGCCTCCTCCTCCTCTCGCTCTTGTTCTGTGTGTTTTTCTCTCACCGTTTATCGGGCGCGTGTCACGGCCTCAGTGTGTCGGCGATGAATCCTCCGGTTTATGACGCGATTATATCAGAGCGCGCGTGCCATGGAGCGTCTCTAGTAACCCGCAGAATCTCTCACATGAGCGCGCACGACACCACTTCCGCCTTGACGCACGTCATCATCGACGCGCGATCTCATTGGTTAGAGCAGGGGTTCTCAAAGTGCGGAGAGAGAGTGTGTGTGTGTGTGTGAGAGTGAGTGTGTGTGTGTAAGAGAGAGTGAGTGTGTGTCAGTGTGAGTGTGTGTAAGAGAGAGTGTGTGTGTCAGTGTGAGTGTGTGTCAGTGTGTGCAAGAGAGAGAGTGTGTGTGAGAGAGAGAGAGAGAGTGTGTGTGAGTGTCAATGTTAGTGTGTGTGAGTGTCAATGTTAGTGTGTGTGTGTTTGTGTGTGTGTGTGTTTGTGTGTGTGAGTGAGTGTGTCAGTGAGTGTGTGCGAGAGTGTGTGTCAGAGAGTGAGTGAGTGTGTGTCTGTGTCTGTCTGTGTGTGTTTGTGTGTGTGTGTGTGTGTGTGTGAGTGAGAGTGTGTGCGCAAGAGTGTGTGTGTGTGTGTATGTGTGTGTATGTCTGTGTGTGTGTGAGTGAGTGAATGTGCGTGAGTGTGTGGCAGTGTGTGAGTGTGTCAGTGTGTGTGTCAGACTAAGTGTGTGTGTGTGAGTGTGTCAGACTCAGTGTGTGTGTGAGTGTGTCAGACTCAGTGTGTGTGTGTCAGACTCAGTGTGTGTGTGAGTGTGTCAGACTCAGTGTTTGTGTGTGTGTGTGCGTCAGACTCAGTGTGTGTGAGAGTGTGTCAGTGTGTGTGTCAGACTCAGTGTGTGTGTGTGTGCGTCAGACTCAGTGTGTGTGAGTGTCAGTGTGTGTGTCAGACTCAGTGTGTGTGTGTCAGACTCAGTGTGTGTGTGAGTGTGTGTGTGTCAGACTCAGTGTGTGTGTGAGTGTGTGTGTGTGTCAGACTCAGTGTGTGTCTGTGTGTGTGTGTGTGTGTGTGTCAGACTCAGTGTGTGTGTGAGTGTGTGTGTGTCAGACTCAGTGTGTGTGAGAGTGTCAGTGTGTGTCAGACTCAGTGTGTCTGTGTGTGAGTGTGTGTGTGTCAGACTCAGTGTGTGTGAGAGTGTCAGTGTGTGTCAGACTCAGTGTGTGTCTGTGTGTGTGTGTGTGTGTCAGACTCAGTGTGTGTGTGAGTGTGTCAGACTCAGTGTATTTATTTTTAAATCAACTGTAATGTATTTTACAGTTAATAAAAATAAGCCTGATTTTATGTGTATGTGCTCAGTTTGAATGAAAATGTCACAATGCTAAAAAACAAACAAACAACTGAAAGTATTTAGAAAATGTCTAGCTTTGCTTCATATCAAGATCATGATATCATGATGCATCTTAAGTGTAATCTCGGTAATACTGTATATATGAGTGTAGATACAGGGCAGAGCGGGGCACAACCTAACGCGGGGTCAGTTGTAACACACATGGTTTAAAACTTTCCACACATGCCAGCATGACCAAACTTAATGTATTTACCAGTTGCCATATTAACACTATATAGAGAAAAGATTTCACCAAAATTAAAACATCTATCACTAAACATTTATTTAATCATAGCAAAAGTACATTTCTTAAGTATATTTTTCATCTCTGTTTTTTGTGTTTATTTAAAATAAGACAAATCTGATATTATTTGTATCTTATATCTGTTATTTAACAGTTGAGATGGTTCTTTAATGCTGATCTAACAGCAGAAGACACGAGCCGGGGTTAATCCCAGTTGTGCAGGTGGGGCATGTTGTCACACGGCGTTACAATGAGCCCCTATTAGAACTATGATATTCTATACTTTTATGAATTCTATTGAGAAACCATGAGAAAAGGTGAATAATGACTGAGAGTCAATGACTGTTCAGAAGTTATTATTATTATGTTTTGAACTATATGCTGTATAGCTGTGTTTTGCGTGTGTTTGTAGTCAAACTCAAAAATTTGTATATTTTTAATGATTAAAAAATGCCATTCTTTTATTTAAAAAAGTTGATAATTGTATTTTATTGACAAAATATTTAGTTTGTCTTGTATATTTTTTTGATTGTATCAGATAACATTTTAAGATGTCATATGGTCATGTTATAATGTACCCCACCTAATGGGGCATGTTGTCACATTTCACTTCCATTCTTTAGGGGTAAATCAAGAAAAAAGTATACACTGTATTAATGAAACAAAACCATATAATTGTACTAGACGTGTGTGAAATTAATGTGGGAAAAAATAAATACTCTGAACCACAAGTGGATTTACACAAACTGAGAAAGTCAAAAAGTTTTTGACAAAAAGGTTGTGCCCTGCTCACCCCTAACCAACCTGTCAATGCAGGTTTGCTGCACATACAATTACTGACCACTAGATGTCGCTATATATATATATGGGTGAGTATTCAATTCGGGGCATTACTTTAAATATTAAACGTATTCACATATCAAAAGTTAAAACATTAATCACATGTCTTGTAATAAAGCTCTCATCTCTGCCTTAATAAACCTTTAAGTGGATTTAATTTCGTGTGATAGTAATGACAAGCCCAAAATTAAAATTTCAATACTTGCTGAGGAAAAGTAATTAAAAGAGACGCGATAAAAAGTTTAAAGCTATTATAGTTCATGCTTTAAGACTAGAATGATTTTTCTTCTGTGCAGAACATGAAATTTCCCCTAATTGAAGGAGGATGATCTGTCCTCTAATGACACCGGGATGTGGGTTTTCCCATAAACATGATCACTTCACACCTGCCTGACATTTCAAACACAGCAGATGCTGCTATATTGATGATGGTTGCCATGGTGACGGTGCATGAAGTCAAGAATAACATCATGACATTAGAAGCAATTACAGCACCTGCCGAACCACAATCTGGTATGACTAAATAAATTACAAATTAATCTAATCTGCTACAATTAGACATACAAATTAACAGATGTGGGAAAAAATGCATGTATTTCAGTAAAAGTTGTAATGACCACCAGAGATCATGTCACAATTTTATTCTGATTCACAGTTTGCATTAAAAGGCTCACGTGTTCATACAGTATTATGCTTTTCTCAGGCCTCTACAACTTTATAAATCAACCTATACAGTGTTTATCAGCAACTAAAACAATATATAGCAGAAATATGACAGCCGGGATTGATGGATTCGCCCTTGTTCCTGTCACCGCTGATGATCTTCTGTCTGATTGTAATAGAACCATTTATCAGCTAGAAAGAGAGAGAGAGAAATTTTATATTATTAAATATTATTTATTAATTCATTCATATGAAAGAATCCTTTGAGGTTCCATAGTGTGGAATGATTGCGAAATGTATGTATAAATTATTTTTTTGTTGCAATAACTATATTATAAACTATGATACATAACCATGTCAGGGTTTATTTTGTTATACGGGGGCCGTTGAATGCTTGAATCTGATTGGTTGACGAACGTTTTAGGGAAACGAACGTTCTAAAGTAGTTCCAGGCAGGTCTTGACCGCATCACAGTTCCATATCACTCCGCCAAATGATTTCAGTTATTTTTTAAGGTCCTTACAGCCAACAATAGCAAAAGACACAACGACACTGACCAAGGAAATAAATAGTGAACAATAGGATAAAAACGACAAATTATTTCAATGTTTTTTTGCCTCAAAATTACGTTTTATTATGTACGGAGAGCACATACTCTCTTTCTCCCGCTCAAACGCGCGCGCGCACACAGTACGGACACCCTCGCACAGAAACGCGCTGCTCTGACGATTTTATCAGTAAAATAGTTATAATAACTGCATTAGTCTGCTATTAATGGCTCAAGCCTCCTTTACTAGCTCTAAAATGAAGTTTTGGAATTGGCAACGGAGGCGTGGGATAAGATGCGTAAGAAAGTAGTCCTTCGCTTCGTGTCCTGGCCGCATTACCGCCTCGGATGTGCATTATTTTCGAATTATTCAACGGCCCGTCGTCAATTGTTCCTTACATAATTACTTATTTGACTGTTTACTATCATCCGTTGATCAGAAGAAAACGAAGAAGGTGCTTAATTTCCTAGTTTGCGGTCGGAGATCATACCGAAGGACGGATCACTCACCTGAGCTGGGAATCGGCTCTGCCTCACCGTAAGGACGAGCCTAAGAACATAACATAAGGTAGATTTTTACAGGAATAATTCAACACAATTGATAATAGAGTAATGCAGGGATGACGTCAAAACCCACCACTGGTTCCCTCGAGATTTTCCTGTGGGGTTTATAATGGGGTTTTTCAATAAGGTGTGTGGTAAACATAACGACGATACTTTGACATTTTGTCTTACACACGACACAACCATGTCGAAAACACGATTTTAAGCTGTTATGTTTATTTAAAAATAACTAGATAAGAGCGTTTGAGGGTGCGAGTGTTTGTAATTTACGTTGTAGAGCAAAACGTCCAAGTATCGTCAACTTATATTTACCACAGACCTTATTTTACTTGAGGGAACCAGTGGCGGTTTTTGACGTCATCATACTTTCTTTCCATTTAAGGATTTAAAGGTACTATGACTTTATATGGAGAAAAACCCACATTATTATAAAAAGGAGGTAATTTGTAACACCAAAGAGCAAGAGGGACTTAAATGGATATTTCACTAAAAAAAAATTAAGATTCTGTCATCATTTACTCGCCCTCAAGTTGTTCCAAACCTGTATGTGTTTAGCAGAAGAAAGAAACTCAGGTTTGGGACAACTTGAGGGCGAGTAAATGATAACATTTTCATTTTTGGGTGAACTATCCCTTTAATGACACTTTCAAAAGTCTTTGGAACATATTTCATAGGCCTATATTTAATACTCTTGAAGGCGTAGACTTTTTGTTGAAATGTAATTTTTCTGTTGACAAAAACCTGTTAAATTGGACAGTTTTCACAGACAAGCCCTGCTAGCGTGGATTATTTCACCGCACAATTATTTCATATGGAATAACACATATAAGACATACTATTTAAAAAGAAATCACTATTCTATCATACTTGGTTCAACGACAGGATTCCTTTTGGTTAATTCTAATGGATATTTGTTAACATATACTGAATTTCAATTGATGTGACTCTTAAAGGTGCAGTGTGTAGTATTTATGAGGATCTATTGACAGAAATGCAATATAATATACATAACTATGTTTTCAGTGGTGTATAAAGACCTTACATAATGAACCGTAATGTTTTTATTACCTTAGATTGAGCCATTTCTATCTACACACACCGCGGGTCCCCTTACAGTAAAGTCGGCATTTTGCGCCGCCATGTTTCTACAGTAGCCCTAAAGGGACAAACTGCTCTATAGAGCGCTAGCTACTCTCTGCTGTTTCAGACGATGACATCTTTGTCCTGTGTCGGCCACCGTAGCTTCTCTGTGTGCTCCGAAAGGGAGGGGTGAGCGGTGGGCGGTTGCAATTGACAACCTCACCACTAGATGCCGCTAAAATTTACACACTGCACCTTTAACCAGAACTCTAGTTCAGTGGAAATCAGTATGGACAATCTTTGTGTGCATTTTCATTGATAATGTTAATGTTTTAAAACAAAAATGTAGCAATAAGGATATACAAAATGTCTTTTCCTTCTTTATTTGGTAATATCTCTTGGGTCAAAGCATGGAAATTGCCAAATAAGTTTTGTGTTAATAACAAAATTAAGGAAGTGTCTTACAAAATACTTAACAGAATTTATCCTGCATGTTAAGCATGTTTTAGAAAGGTTTAAGCTCAATATTTCATATACCTGTGAATTTTGTGCACTAGAAAAATAAACCTTTTCGTCTGTTTTTATTATTTTGGAAAGATTTAGAAACCTTTATTATAGAAAACTGAAGTGTACGATAGAAATTTGTGTATTTGATGTGCTTTTTATATTCAGAATGACAATTTGGAATGTAAAGAACAACATATTATACAGTTATTTATTTTATTAGGAAAATACCATATACATAAAAAGAAGTGAGCCAAATTTTCACGTTTTATAACTTTTATGACTTTAAATGATATATACATCTTTTGGAACAAAAAAGTGCTGAAAACGTGTAATGCTTTGAAAGCACTGGAATTTATGTAAAAAAAAAATCTTTAGAAATATTAAATAATATATTATAACCAGTTAATTTAGTTAACATTTTTTTCAGTGAATTCATACAAAATTATTTAATGACTTCAGGAATATATTGCATGATAGTGTGACTTTAATACTTTTCTAATGCTTTATTCTCTTTTCTTTCTTTTTTTCCAGTTTTGACTTAATGCCAAACTTCTCCTGTTTGAAACGACTCAAGGGTGAGTAAATGTCTGATGTTTCATTTTTGCGTGAGACTTTTAATGGCTTTTTAAAAGTTTAATCAGACCGCTGCCAAGACGATTAAACTCCCACCGCATTATTCTCACTCTTCAATCAAAGTGATTTTAAATAATTTGCAATTGCATGATTATTAAATCCAAACAGACCCCTGGCGTTGTTTGAGAAGAATGCAATCAGCATTACGCTCAATGCTCGATGCTTCAGCGAGACGGAGTTATAATTCTGTGTGTGTGTGACAGAAGAGCTAATAGAAAACACTCACTGAATCGACAATGGCTTTGGCTTCGGCACCGGAGCAGCAGAAGGGACTGTCGGAGACACAGGTGTTCATACTGAGGGACACAGATATTGGAAACGGAAGTGTAACACTGAGATATGGTCAAAGCAAATGTTCATTCTGTCTAGAGTCACTGAAGGTGATGTGAACTAAACAAACCCAGACCATCAGCTGTTGAAATCTAATATCTGATCTCAAATCCGCCGCAGTGGAACATCTTCGGAAAGCTGGACGACACGATTTTCAATCACACGACGACAGGGGCCGTCTGGCTGTCTAATGTCTACATTTTGATCTCAAATGTTTGTTTAGAGAGAATGCATGCTCCATATTGAATTCCTGTTGCATGAAGCTCAAATGGCCAAAAGCAATGCATATACTTTTGTGAAGTGTATATTAAAAGAAAAGTGGACCACACGGGTCAGCCTTCGCTCCCCACGTGCATTAATGAGCCTTGGCCGCCCATGACCCTGTCGCCGGTTCACCACTGTTCCTTCCTTGGAGCACTTTTGATAGATACTGACCACTGCAGACCGGGAACACCCCACAAGAGCTGCAGTTTTGGAGATGCTCTGACCTAGTCGTCTTGCCATCACAATTTGGCCCTTGTCAAACTCGCTCAAATCCTTACGCTTGCCCGTTTTTCCTGCTTCCAACACATCAACTTTGAGGACAAAATGTTCACTTGCTGCCTAATATATCCCACCCACTAACAGGTGATGAAGAGATAATCAGTGTTATTCACTTCACCTGTCAGTGCTCATAATGTTATGCCTGATCGGTGTACTTTTGTGAAGTGTATATTAAAAGAAAAGTCTTGCGGAGTATTACGGACACATTCACGACACGCACGAGTCTCTCTGTTTGAGCTCAGACGGTCGGCCCAGAGAATGTGAATGTCAATTCTGCCCTCTTTTATCAGGCCCTGTTTGTAATTTGAACATGCAAGAGCTATTCAAGTAAAATTAGAACTATTCACCCATTATTGGGGGAAATGTACGTTTTTAGTGCAACATCACAGACTCTGAGTGATTTTCAAGATAGCACATCTTGTGATTGAACAGAATGACCCGTCTGAGCAGTTCTGTGTCGATTATAGTTTGAACTAAAGATAATTTATAGACTGACGGCGGTCTCACCAGTTGAGCTCTCCCGCGTCTGTCTTCTTGGAGATTAGAGCTTTCCAGAAACAATGAGTGTCCTTAATCGTTTTAATGGCAAAATCCTGCAGAACATAAAAGAGAAGACATTTTAAAACATAAAAAAAAAAATATATATATATATAATATATTTGCTATATTTTTATGCATTTAAAAATTTTTTTTTTTACTAAAACTAATCATTTTAAAACATTAAAAAATATATATAATATATTTGCTATTTTTAAAGCATTTAAAAATGCAAATTAATAAATGTTTACTAAAAATAAACATTTAAAAAAAGATAAATATATATATATATATATATATATGCACACTATATTTGCTAATTTTAAAAGCATTCAAAAATAAATGATTTAGTATATTTACTAAAAATAAAAGCTTTAAAACACTATAAATAAAAAAAATAAAATATAAAAAAATAAAAATAAAAAATATAGTATATTTGCTAATTTTTAAAGCATTTAAAAATAAAATTTAGTATATTTATTAAATACAATTTAAACAGTTTATTTACAAATTTCTAAAGCATTTAAAAATAAAAATTATTTAGTACATTTACTAAAAATAAACATTTTAAAACATGTAAGAAAAGATGTACTATTATTTGCTCATTTTAAACATTTAAGAAAATATATAGTAAATTTGCTATACAAAAATAAAAAATGATTTAGTATATTTACTAAAAATAAAAGCTTTAAAACACTATAAATAAAAATAAATAAAAAATAATAATTTTAAAATATAAAAAATATAGTATATTTGCTAATTTCTAAAGCATTTAAAAATAAAATTTAGTATATTTATTAAATACAATTTAAACAGTATATTTACAAATTTCTAAAGCATTTAAAAATAAAAATTATTTAATATATTTACTAAACATTTTAAAACTTTTTTTTTAAAAGATGTAGTATATTTGCTAATTAAAAATATTAAAAAACAAAAAATAACAAAACATTTTAAACCATTAAAATAAAAACATTTTACGTTCTCTAAATAGAATGCTATGTTCTAGGTGGTTGCCAGGGCATCGCTATGCAGTTTCTAAGGTGATTTAAAGTGGTTGCTAGGGTGTTGTGGTTGGTTGGTCCACCAGCAGTGCATCTTTTTCACTGATGTATTTTCCTGATGTTTTCTAGCGAAATGTGAGCTGACCTTCTGAATGTTTAGAAACTAATCGTTTTGAAAAGTCTTTGTGAGACATGCTGATCTGGATCTAATCAGATCTGGGAGAGAAATTAAAATTACATGCTTGAATTCTCTTGCCTTGATGACATGATGAGAAAAATATGTTCATTATAAGTCATCAGGGAGAAGTCATTAATCAAATGTCATCTCCTATCTTTCCTGTAAAGAGGTTTGTCCTGTTGCACGCGGCTCTATTTACCCTGTTCTTGAATTCACCATTGAAGGCGAATTGGTTTTCTGGCTTCCCATCAGGCACTTTATACATCCTGAACCAATCAAGTGTGGCCTGCAGGTATCCAGGCTTGAGTCTGCGGACGTCCTCGATATCTGTGAATGACAGAACTCGCTGAGATTTAACATTCACACTAATTACAGATGCAGAAGGTAAAGGTCTCAAACCATTAAAGTCTTCAGCCTCTGGGTCCTCGACATTTATAACAATGACTTTCCAGTCGGTTTCTCCCTCGTCTATCAGCGCCAGAGTCCCCAACACCTTCACACGGATGATTTCCCCTCGAGAGCAAACCTGACCGCAAACACACATGAGGAACCAGTTTCCATCACCATTTCCATCACCTTTCCAGTCAAGCGTGATTAGTTCAAGATTTTGTAAATCATTTTGATTCATAACGATTCGCAAATGAATCTCTCAGATCAAAGTGTGAAGCGGTTTGACAGAAACGACTTAATTTCCTCACAAATTAAACGTCGCTGTGGCTTAACTGCAACTTTTACACTAGAAAAGATCCGTTTCCAGCTGATAAAACACTTTAGAGAGCAAAGCAGACCTTACAAATGGAAAATTCACAACTATAGAAATGTCCATGACTTTTAAGATGTTACGTTTATTAGTCTAATTTCCATTACTTGTGCTTTATTTAATTTAGTGTCTGATGTTGATTTAATTTTGTTTAATTTTATATATACAGTATATAATAAATATTTAATAATATAATATTATAAATAAAATATGATATATATATATATATATATATGTGTGTGTTATTTTCTATTATAATTGTTTAATTTAGTATCTGATGTTGAATTAATTTAATTAAATTTTTATTTAAAAAAAAAATGTAATTAATGAAATGAATTCAACACCATATACTAAATTAGTTATAATAATAGTAATACTATATATAATATTATATTATATTATTAAATATGATATATATATATATATATATATATATATAAATATCAAATAATAAAATAATTATATTAAATATGACATATATATATCATATTTAATAATATAATATTTATATTTTATATTTATATATGGTATTTATATTAAAGATTATATATAATATTTATTCAGTATATTAATATATATCATATTAATATTATATATATGTGTTATTTACTATTATTATAATGAATCGATTTAGTATATTATGTTAATTTAATATAATTTTTATTTTAAAATAAATGTTTTTAAGTGTGTTATTTACTATTAAAATTCATTTTTAATTTAGTATCCGATGTTCATTTTTATTGTTAATAATAAAATATATATATATATGGAAATAGTTCCAAGGGTTGAATGGATTTCTGACTCTGGTCTTTACCTTATTCCCAATGTCACAGATATCGATGGGATCATTATCGCCGCAGCAGCCCGTGTCTCCGTCCCTGTGCCCTGGATCCTCCCATGTCTGGAAAAGATGAGAAATAAACTGGCCATTCATCCAGCATATCTGAGCGTGTCATTCATATGGACGCACACACTGATGTGACCGAGGTGAGTTCTGCTGCCGCTGATAACATTCCCTCTGTAATGCATCGGGACAAATATTTGTGCCTGGTTGGGTTGGCATCTAAACGTGCGTGAAATTTCTCTCTCTGAACTCGTTCATGCATCCACCTCTCTTTTCCCTGGAGTTTTTCCACACTTTAATTCTGCATGCTTCACTTCTAAGTGTCTGGATGAGTCACGTGGACACAAACCTGAGGAATCGCTCCATAGTTCCAGATGTAGCCCTTATGAGGAAAGACGTTGCTAACGTAACGTAGATTCCCTTTCTTTACGTCCTGCTTCAGTGGATTGAGGGGATCTTTAGTGGCGATCTGGAGAAACGAGAAGAATATTTCAGAATTTACTCCCACTTATTTCATTATAAAACCTGTTTCTCCCATAAAATGTCAAACAGAATGTAAACACAGCTCAGAAATTAGATGGTGGTTTACACTGTCAAGCTCCAAAAAGCACCATAAAATGACTCTAGATTCAAGTCATATGATCAAATCCAGATTTATTTAAAAAATAAAAATGTCCATATATGAAAAAGTCCATTTACAGCCAAAACAGGCAATTTACTATGGAAAAATATGTTTTAAAGCTTTTTAACAGTTATCAAGCTTAAGCTAAAAACCTAGGACTAGTTCGCGAAAGTAGGTTTTTGAAATAATCTCCAATATTTAACGAACGGTTCGATTGACAGCGGCGGTCCTAGAGGCAAAGTTGCTCAGAATGAGGAGTTCTGTCATATGGTATGAATGTCATGTGCATGTGCGAAATATACAATCCTTTACGCACGTGAAAAATGCGAGGGCGCCCCCTGGTGGGCGATTTCTTTCAAATATCTCATGGGCCTCTAGGGAGTTTCGTTCCGAACGACCGTTAACCTTGTCTGACAGGCGCTCGAAATTCATTGGCCGACGGTGGACGTGTTTTTTGAGATACGCAAACGTCTTTGTATACAATCGTGGCACCTTGGACAAAGACACCGCATGCCAGTTTTCAGGTCACTTGGACTGACTATTGCGTAGTTTATATATATATATATTAATATATTAATTAATTAATTTTGTTTTAATAAATTTTTTTCATTTTTATTCTGAATTAAACAGCTCGTAAACTTTTTTATGCAATAATTGAAGGCATTTCTCCTTATATATAGAACCTTTTAAAGGGTCCATAACACACACAGTTTCTGCCAGTCTCATGTTAATCTTGAGTATCTATAGAGTAGTGTTGATCCTTCATATCTCCCAAGAGTCTTTAGTTTTATCATATTTATAAAAGACAGATACACTGTACCGATTCTTTCTGAAAACAGCCGAGCTCGTGGAGGCGGGCAGTGGGCAGAGCTAAAGGCACACACACACACACACACACACATCACGGCATTATCCTTGGATAACTTTCGATTCACTATACGTTGGTGTTGTTCACATTATATGCACTTACGCGCCGATTGCCAACAAAACACACACATTTGATGCAGTTTCACTCACCGCCTGCGGTTTCCACTCATGACCGGGAACAAACACACACACTTGCAGAACTCCAGAAACACAAACTGCATCCACTGTTCCCTTAACGCTGGGTTATTTGGGAAGCTGAACAAGTGATCTTTCCCTCACACCAGAAACACACTTCTTTAGTGGCATTGTTGATCTCGTGTCTAAACACACAACGCCAGCGCCGCCGACGGCTCCCGTAACCCGAACGAAGCTCGTTGATGTACGCGCTCTTGCTCTCGCTCTGCGTGATGTGTGTGTGTGTGTTCATCCGGGAGAAGTGCCCATATAAGGAATTCCGCCCTTTATGACGTCATACAGGGCCATACTCTTAAAAAAAACTTTCCGAAACTTGTTTGAATCCTGAAGGAGTGTATTTGGCACAGAAATACTCCGTCATACGTCCAACTCGTTTTTTTGAAATGTTGGCCGTGTTTAGCATGAGAATCAACTCTAAGGCAGAATGCATGAAATAGCATTAGACCCCCCCCCTCCCCCCCCTTTAAAGGGTTCTTTAAAATTGAGTCGAGAGCCGTAGAGTTCCCCATTGAACTTTTTATCTAAGAGTGCAGATGCAGATCGACTGTAAAGCAGAAAATATCTCTCAGAACACATACGTGATATTTTTGATCTTTTGAAAGGCTCCTGATGAACAAAAACTGCATTCGTGCTTCAGTAGAACTGCTTGAGAGGATGTCTGGACTGAACTGGACTTTCAACACATTTAATCAGCTCCGGCCCTTAGGAGACAATTAGTTCATGTCCCTTTCATTAGAATTCTTGGAATCCCTATATTAAGTTCAGATGATTAAATACGAGAAGTGTGGGATGGCGTCCGTGAGCTTGAACATGAGATAATGATTAAAGAGGTCATGAACTGGCTTTTTTTATTTTTTTATACTGTTGTTTGAGGTCAACTTATGACGTTCGCGTGGTTTTTACATTCAAAAACATCATAATGAATAAGTAATAGGCTATTTTCTACCCTGGTTTTGAGGCTCTCTCCTGGAACGCTCTGTTTTTATGGGCGTGCCGCACTGAAGACTTGGAAGTAAACGCCCATGGCTATGATTGGATAAGATTTGCATATTTAATGAGCTTCAGTTCCCCTGTCAGTAAATGTGGGAATTGTTTTGAAAGCGTGTGGGAAAACGGCAACCGGAATGAATTGCCCACAGGGCTCGCAAAACGTCTTTATCAAGCAAACACAATGATTTATCTCTCATCCACCTGCGATTGATTGGAATGTTATTTTTTTATTACTTGGCCCGATCGGTGGATATAACCGCGAACCGTACACACACACACACACACACACATGCACGCACGCCCAAGCCTCACTGCAGAGTCAGACAAATCAGCATGTTCAAAACTTCCGCGATTTGTATTTTTCCTTTCCAAGAGAGTGAACAATGCACATTAAGAATGTTATTTCACTATGTAAGATAGCCAGCCCGTCTGGAAAACACATAGCCCTGGGACGTTGGGCTTTGCGAGCACTGGCCCATAACGTTACATGTCCGAGTCTGATCCCGAATCGCAATGAACCAACAACACCTCAAATAAAGGATTCTTCAGCCTGTGACAGCATGCTAAGCTATATTCAGTTAGACACGTACACATAATCAATAGATATCAAACGATCTGTAGCAATGCAATACTATCACATATAAAAAACATTTTTTACTCACATTAGTGTGTTGCTTCATTCATTCATGTAATCTCATCCTGTCTGCAAATCTAGTCTCTTGTTTACAAACGAATCCGTGGTGAAATGAAGGAACAAACGCGCAATGTCTTCCCCACGTGAGCTGGATCTTCATTAAAAATAAAGTTCATCCATGCATTCATAATATTGGAATCCGAATGAAGCTTATGCGGTATGTTTATTGCTTAGAAGTTCGATCCGGTTTAGCTCTATGTAGGCTTACGCACTCACGCACTTACACACTCACACACGCACGCACACACTCACGCATCCACTTACGCACACACGCACTTACACACACACTTACAGGATATTCTTATATTACCATGACCTTTTATATATCAAAAGCTCAAGGAAAAGTTGATTTCTCAGTTCAGGACCCCTTTAATGTGTTCTAGGAATGATTTTCTTTAATGTATTCCAGTGCGTGTGAAATAAATGACACGTGTGTGAAGATCGTGAGCGAGTGGAGGCTGATCTGCAAGAATATTTCTTACCTCCATTTTTGCATTTGTCCATCTAGGAACCTCGACAACAGCGTGGAAGATGTTCTGGAGGAGACAACAGATGATCACTACTCACATCTGCCATGTTTTATAGTCAGAGGATAAAGCAGATCTTCAGTTCCTCTAGAAATGAGTATGCAAGAGGAACTAATGACCTTTGCAATTAAATTAACATCAAATAAAGGCAGTAATACTATTATGATGCACACACTTACACACTCACTCACACACATACTCACACACATACTCACACGCACTTACACACGCACGCACTTACACACTCACCCACATACTTGCACGCACTTACACACTCACACGCACCAACATACACTCACATACGCACTTACACACTCACACGCACTTTCACACTCACACATACTCACGCACGCACTTACACTCACACGCACACACATATGCACTCACACACGCACGCACTTACGCATGCACTTTCACACACGCACACATATACACTCACAAATGCACACGCACGCACTTACACGCACACTCATGCACTTATATGCACAATCACACACACACTCTCATACACACACTCAAACACATTCTCACACACACACTCATACACTCACACACACTCACACACTCACACACACATTCTCACACACTCATACACTCACACACACACTCTCATATACACACACACTCTCATACACACTCACACACATTCTCACACAAACACTCACACTTACACACTCACACGCACGCACTTACACACTCACGCACTCACTCACACACGCACGCACTCACTCACACACACACGCACTTACGCACGCACTTACACACGCGCACACACTCACGCACCCACTTACACACACACACACGCACACTCATGCACTTATATGCACAATCACACACACACTCTCATACACACACTCATACACTCACACACACACTCACACACACACTCACACACACTCACACACACATTCTCACACACACACACACACTCTCTCACACATTCTCACACACACACACTCACACACATTCTCACACAAAGACTCTCACACTTACACACTCACTCACACGCACGCACTTACACACTCACTCACGCACTCACTCACTCACACACAGACGCACACACTTACACACATGCACGCACTTACACACAGAGACGCACGCACTTGCACTCACACACGCACTTACACACACATACACGCACTCACTCACTCACACACGCACTTACACACTCACACACGCACGCACTTACACACTCACTCACGCACGCACTTACTCACTCACTCACTCACACATACAGACGCACGCACTTGCACGCACTCACACACGCACTTACACACACACACAGACGCACACACTTACGCACTCACACACTCACACACTTACGTACTCACACACTCACGCACTTACACACTCACACACGCACACACTCACGCATCCACTTACGCACACACGCACTTACACACACACTCTCATACACACACACTCTCATACACACACACACACTCACACACATTCTCACACAAACACTCTCACACTTACTCACACGCACGCACTTACACACTCACTCACGCATGCACTTACACACACACTCACTCACTCACTCACTCACACACAGACGCACACACTTACACACATGCACGCACTCACACACGCACTCACACACACAGACGCACGCACTTGCACTCACACACGCACTTACACACACATACACTCACACACGCACGCACTTACACACTCACACACGCACGCACTTACACACTCATTCACGCATGCACTTACTCACTCACGCACTCACTCACTCACACATACAGACGCACGCACTTACACACACAGACGCACACACTTACGCACACACGCACTTACACACTCACACACGCACGCACTCACACACTCACGCATCCACTTACGCACGCACGCACTTACACGCACTCACTCACACACACGCACTTACACATGCACGCACTTACACACTGACGCACGCGCACACACACGCACACACCCACTTACACACTCACACACGCACGCACTTGCAAATGCACGCACTTACACGCACACTCATGCACTTATATGCACAATCACACAGACACTCTCATACACGCACTCAAACACATTCTCACACACATCTCATGCCGGTTGAGATGCTTTTGCCTTTTGTTAATGTAGACTGCTTGAATTGAAAAGTTGTTTACAAGATTTTACGTGATCATTGATGTGTTTTCTTCCGTTTCCACAGAGGCGAAGGGAAAAACTTCTAGGGTCCAGAGATCACATCTAAACCACAGAGGTCATAAACGCATAAATCAGGATGAAATAATCCATACCTCTGCTTCATCAGCGTAGATGGGGATGTCATGGAATGGAGATATATATGTTCCCTCCGCGTTTTCTGTGAGGTGAGATAAAAAAGACCTTTTCAAAGCACTGTACTGTTTCTAAAATCCTCAGAGAACAGGAGGGTTTGTTGTGATGTTTGAACCCAAGACAGGATTCATTATTCACAACACTTATGGATTCACCTAAAAGCTGATTTTCTCTGTGATTCGTGCTGACTGGTCACATAGCAACAGCAGTTCCTCCTGTCACTGCCACCAGATGCTGAGCACTTTGTGTTTTTGTTTACGTGTGTGTGTGTGAGTGAGTGTGTGTTTGTGTGTGTGTGTGTGTGCCTGTGAGTGTGTGTGAGTGTGTGTGACTGAGTGAGTGAGTGTGCGTGTGTGAGTGTGTGTGACTGTGTATATGTGTTTGTGTGTGAGTGAGTGTGTGTCTGAGTGTGCGTGTGTGTGAGAGTGTGTGTGTGTGTGTGAGTGAGTGTGCATTCGTGTGTGTGTTCGAGTGAATGAGTGTGCGTGTGTGTGTGTGTGTGAGAGTGTGTGTGTGTGTGTGAGTGAGTGTGCATTCGTGTGTGTGTTCGAGTGAATGAGTGTGCGTGTGTTTGTGTGTGACTGTGTGTGTGTGTGTGTGTGTGTGTGTGCCTGTGAGTGTGTGTGAGTGTGTGTGACTGAGTGAGTGAGTGTGCGTGTGTGAGTGTGTGTGACTGTGTATGTGTGTTTGTGAGTGAGTGAGTGTGTGTCTGAGTGTGCGTGTGTGTGTGTGTGTGAGTGAGTGTGCATTCGTGTGTGTGTTCGAGTGAATGAGTGTGCGTGTGTGTGTGTGTGTGTGTGTGTGTGTGTGAGTGAGTGTGCATTCGTGTGTGAGTGTGTGTGTTCGAGTGAATGTGTGTGTGTGAGTGAGTGTGCATTCGTGTGTGAGTGTGTGTGTTCGAGTGAATGAGTGTGAGTGTGTGTGTGTGTGAGTGTGCGTGTGTGAGAGTGTGTGTGTTCGCGTGTGTGTGAGTGTCTGTGTGTGTGTGTGTGTGTTTGTGTGTTTCACTGTTCTGTCCATGTATTAAAAGAAGATGACTAAATATATCTATGCATAAATATAAAAGACGATTTTTTTTTTATCATTAAAGACAATAAAATGCTGCTACACGGATCCTTTAAACTCTGTAGTGTTTATAGAATGAATATGCTTGTGTAATTTAAGGAATCATATTTATTCAGAAACCATCTTTAGTCAAGATCGCTTCAGCTTTATTAATCAGGACTTGATGAGTTCACTGTCTTGCCTTTGTGTCAATATAGTCTTTTCTCAGTGATGGACTGAAAGTTAATTACGCAACTAACAAAGTGGAAAGTTATATTGGACATAGGGAAAGCTGTGAGTTTAACATTTGATCTGCTATATTAAGACTCTCTGAACAAATCTCTGAAGTCTCAGTGCAGTTCTCTGAACGTAGATTAAACATAAATCAAGTCTAACTCTAGTGAGATCTCTGACAGTATGAGCTGAAGACACTTACTGAAGTAAACTCTGTAGTCTGGCGTGTTGTCTCGGCCTCTCTCCTCCGCGCTGAAGCTCATGCTGGCTGTTGTCCTCGCTCTGAACCGCTGACTGACGGACTGACTGCCGTTACTGACGGCTGATGAGAACCTGCTAAGCCAATAATCAGACGCTGATCCTGTGAGGAAAGAGAGAGAGGATATCTGTCAAAGTTCACCAGACTGATGCTTTATCTATCTATCTATCTATCTATCTATCTGTCTATCTGTCTGTCTGTCTGTCTATCTATCTATCTATCTATCTATCTATCTATCTATCTATCTATCTATCTGTCTGTCTGTCTGTCTGTCTGTCTGTCTGTCTGTCTGTCTGTCTGTCTATCTATCTGTCTGTCTATCTGTATGTCTGTCTGTCTATCTATCTATGTCTATCTGTATGTCTGTCTGTCTGTCTGTCTGTCTGTCTGTCTGTCTATCTATCTATCTGTCTGTCTGTCTGTCTGTCTGTCTGTCTGTCTATCTGTCTGTCTATCTGTATGTCTGTCTGTCTGTCTATCTATCTATGTCTATCTGTCTGTCTGTCTGTCTGTCTATCTATCTATCTATCTATCTGTCTATCTGTCTGTCTGTCTGTCTGTCTATCTGTCTGTCTATCTATCTATCTATCTATCTATCTATCTATCTATCTATCTATCTATCTATCTATCTATCTATCTATCTATCTATCTATCTGTCTGTCTGTCTGTCTGTCTATCTGTGTATCTGTATGTCTGTCTGTCTGTCTGTCTGTCTATCTATCTGTCTGTCTATCTGTCTGTCTGTCTGTCTGTCTGTCTATCTATCTGTCTGTCTGTCTGTCTGTCTGTCTATCTGTCTGTCTATCTATCTGTATGTCTGTGTATCTGTCTGTCTGTCTGTATATCTGTCTATCTGTATATCTGTCTGTCTGTCTGTCTGTATATCTGTCTATCTATCTGTCTGTCTGTCTGTATATCTGTCTGTCTGTCTATCTATCTATCTATCTATCTGTCTGTCTGTCTGTCTGTCTGTCTGTATATCTGTCTGTCTGTCTGTCTGTATATCTGTCTGTCTGTCTGTATATCTGTCTGTCTGTCTGTCTGTATATCTGTCTGTCTGTCTATCTATCTATCTATCTATCTATCTATCTGTCTGTCTGTCTGTCTGTATATCTGTCTGTCTGTCAACCACATTTTCAGGCTGTTTTATGTTTGCACACTAGCAATTATGTTCACTTTTATGGTTCAGACATTCTCATCTACAGAAGGCGACTGAAAGTAAAGCAATTCTCCTCGATCTCTTCCTGTTGTATCTTCTCGACTCCTGTCAGTCTGGGACCTCAATATCCCTTGTGTTTGATTCAGTCTGTATCACAGCGTCTCTCGACACTCTGACCTTCACATATGCTGCTTATTTCGTCCGTCCCTGCCTCTGTATGCCGGGTAGCACATCACCGTGTGTAAATGTCAGTGTGTGAGAGGAGGACGCTCTCTGATCCAAACACAAACACACACTCACCGAGAGCAGCGGGTGGGATAGACGGGAGTTTAGTGCTAAGCCAATTACACCCGGATTACCCAGAGTGCTCCTGCTGCTGTACGTACTATGATTTCACCAGGACGCTTTGATAAGGTGCTTATAGAAGCTCATTTTAAACCTAGTAACATTATAGATAGACACAGACTATAAATAAACATGCAGGGGAAGTTCTTCCTCATTAGTGTGCAATGGAACAGAGTCAAATATCTTTTCCTACACAATTTGTGTAGGAAGAAACAAGACGAAAACAGATGTGAACAGTTCAGCTCTTCTAGAATATTCCTACAGTGCCGTCAGCAGGGTTTAACGAAGTCCCAATGAGTGCAATTAAAAACCGTACGGAGTTGAATATATAGTACTTGTATCTGCAGCATCTGCTATGATGGGATATTTTATCATAATATCTGAACATGGAGCGAATTTTAAACCATTTCTCTACTTGGGTTTGACTGGATGTCGATTTTTTTTGTCATGTTTCCAGGCGCCTTCCTAGTGATAGAATTTTGGAGGGAAATCATCAGTAAGTATTATCAGTGGATTTGTGGTTTGCGTCTCTCTAAAACATCCCACCCTATTTGATTGAATTACACAAAATCAGATTGATAACATAAACCAAAAACATGTTATTTCAAAAGTACAATTGAAATCTAAAGGTTTGTTATACTCTATCTCTTCACATGTGCACGATTCCCCTTATTTTCTTTACGTGAAAAATGTTGTTGTTTTTTTTTGTATTATTATTTACTATTTTTTACTAGTACAATTAGTAGTAATTTTCAGTTATATGTTTATATAGAGAGTTTGGCATAGTATACACTATATTGCCAAAAGTTTTGGGACGCCTGCCTTTACACGCACATGAACTTTAATGACATCCCATTGTTAATCCGTAGGGTTTAGTATGGAGTTGCAGCTATAACAGCTTCAACTCTTCTGGGAAGGCTTTCCACAAGGTTTAGGAGTGTGTTTATGGGAATTTTTGACCATTCTTCTAGAAGCGCATTTGTGAGGTCAGGCACTGATGTTGGACGAGAAGGCCTGGCTCGCAGTCTCCGCTCTAATTCATCCCAAAGGTGTTCTATCGGGTTGAGGTCAGGACTCTGTGCAGGCCAGTCAAGTTCCTCCACACCAAACTCGCTCATCCATGTCTTTATGGACCGACGCTTTGTGCACTGGTGCGCAGTCATGTTGGGACAGGAAGGGGCCATCCCCAAACTGTTCCCACAAAGTTGGGAGCATGAAATTGTCCAAAATGTCTTGGTATGCTGAAGCATTAAGAGTTCCTTTCACTGGAACTAAGGGGCCAAGCCCAACCCCTGAAAAACAACCCCACCCCATAATCCCCCCTCCACCAAACTTTACACTTGGCACAATGCAGTCAGGCAAGTCCCGTTCTCCTGGCAACCGCCAAACCCAGACTCGTCCATGGGATTGCCAGACAGAGAAGCGTGATTGGTCACTCCAGAGAACACGTCTCCACTGCTCTAGAGTCCAGTGGCGGCGTGCTTTACCCCACTGCATCCCACGCTTTGCATTGCACTTGGTGATGTAAGGCTTGGATCAGCTGCTCGGCCATGGAAACCCATTCCATGAAGCTCTCTACACACTGTTCTTGAGCTAATCTGAAGGCCACAGAAGTTTGGAGGTCTGTAGCTATTGACTCTGCAGAAAGTTGGTGACTTCTGCGCACTGTGACCCTCAGCATGCGCTGACCCCGCTCTGTGATTTTACGTGGCCTATCACTTCGTGGCTGAGTTGCTGTTGTTCCCAATTGCTTTTTCTTTGTTATAATCCCACTAACAGTTGAGCGTGGAATATTTAGTAGTGAGGAAATGTCAGGAATGGACTTTTTGCACAGGTGGCAACCTATCACGGTACCACGCTTGAGTTCACTGAGCTCCTGAGAGCGACCCATTCTTTCACAAATGTTTGTAGAAGCGTCTGCATGCCTAGTGCTTGATTTATACACCTGTGGCCATGAAGTGATTGAACACCTGAACTCAATGATTTGGAGGGGCGTCCCAATACTTTTGGCAATATAGTGTATCTTTAAATAGAATTTGAATATAATATAGAATAGAATTAATGTGATGGTGCAAAGTATATGTTTCTCATTTCAGAACGCAGTCAGATCTGAATGTGAGTGATGCCGCTTTTTCAAATCACAAAACAACATATCAACAACATATTAGCTGTAACCTTTTTTATATTAATCTTAACCAGCAATAAATTACTGATAACGAATGAGCAGTGCAGAACTAGTGAGTAAAGATATTTGGCTTCTGGTTAACATTAGGTCATTTCAGAGGTGAAGCAAGTATTTATATTATGAAGGAAAAATGAGCACTGATTCACACTTAGACCAGGAATGTCTATTAAAAGTAAATCAGGTGAGTTTGAATTTCTTGTTGACCAGTTTTATTGTGTAATAGTTTAGATGGTTAGTATGACCCCGTTGTTAACTACACCATCTGGCAGCATTTTTCTCCATTGATAATTATTCAGTAGTCATGTGTTCTGAAGACATAAATCATAATAATTGTATCACTGTCTACAGGTGTTGCAGGCCTCCTGCAGTTCCTCTGCACACCAGTAGGAGGAGATCCGCTGCTGTCAATCAAACGGATGATTGCACAGAGTCTCAGAGACGTAAGGCCTATTTCATGTTCAAGTTCTCTAAACTCGACCAAAGAACATAAGACATTGTGACACTATCACAGTCACTCACTGACCTTTCACACAAAACCACTGCACATAGAATGAACACCGGGGCTAGTTGTCACAGGGTGAGAAGTGCAGATGAATTGCACAAATGCCTGTTTTGGTTGGTCTCAAACATCTAGAATAATGACACACGACAAGAGTCAACCTTATCATAAGAATAGATTGAATTGTGTTCTCACCACATAAGCGTTTCAGGCTGGGGCAAGTTGTCACATGCATTTTAACGGTTGTGGCTTGTTTACCATTTCTGTGGGCAAAAAAACAATGGTTTACATCTTTGTATTTTAACTTCTCCATTTTTGCAGTTGTTTCATTATTGTTTTACTATCTAAATTCTAATGCAAAGCCTTTATTAGGCTGTTTAATGCAGTTTCCCATTGTGACAACATGCCCCGCTATTGATAAAAAAAAAAAAATGCAGGCAGTGACGTTGAAAATTTGAGCTTTTTGTTTGTCTATAAAGAAACTGACTTGACTTGTGTGACAACTAGCCCATTCATCAAAGATAATTAGTCCATATGCCAGAGTTTTGCTTTAAATGCTCATATTTGTTGTTTTGTGAACCGTCAGCTTTTTCCACAAGACATTGTCACAGGCGAGTGAGTTTTTGCAACATAATTTCGCTAATTACCTGTCAGCATTTTTCTGAAGGAGCAAACGAGACACTGTTTACTGTTTGTTCTACACAGCAAATCGTTTTACATACATCTGCATATCAAACAACACCAGATCAGCACAGCAAACATTAACACAATCCTCACTAGCACATATCAGTTTATTAATAATTTAATACAGTCACAGTTTCTCTTGTACTTAATGAATGCATTTAATGTGTGATGCACATATTTGTAGCATGCACCGGTGTATTAAAGGGCATTCATTCCTAACGTCACAAACCCAAAGGAGATTTTCAGTGCAACAAAAGTGGACTGTGATTTATACTTTTAAAAAAGCACCATAGCAGTAGCCCATCCAAATCAAATGAACAGGATGAATATAAATTTCTCGTGATTCCTGTGATTATCAAATCATGCAGGCTGTATTTTAATGAAATAAATGTATGCGCTGCGTGTTTTAATGTGAAGCGCAGCACTGTGTTCATTTCCACCAAGCGGCAACCTCCCCCAGTTTCTCTTGAAGCCAATACGGAAGTGGCTTAAACTGCAAACTCCAGAAGGGAGCAGAATCTCATTGAGCCCCATGTTAAAATGCCCAACTTTACAGCAGAAAAAACATGTTTACAACCAAATTGTGGTTTTGGCCTATACGGCT
Organism: Coreius guichenoti; assembly: GCA_039654105.1. NCBI lineage: Eukaryota > Metazoa > Chordata > Actinopteri > Cypriniformes > Gobionidae > Coreius > Coreius guichenoti. Next base: position 37,308,900 of record CM077187.1, on the reverse strand, counting down.
AATTTTGCCGTTCATGACAACTGTGAGGGGGTGAATTTTTTTATAACTCTTAAACCCTTAAAGTTCTGCATAATTAAGGGCGTGGCCACTTTGAGTGACAGGTGGATTGCCGTTCGTCTGCTGTCTGTTAGTCATCACGTCACCTTAGCTCCGCCCACGTCCCGCCTCTTTGCCCATGTTCAGTTATCCGGGAGTGACGCGCGATGACTGCCAAGATGGCGACGGCCGACTTTGAGGCTTTAAAACTGCTCTTCAGAAACCTACGGCTGACGTCACGGACACTAAGTCCATATTTTTTACAGTCTATGATTTCCACGCGTGCAGCTCATGATCCGCCGGTGTTTTCAGCGTCTCGTCTCTGCGTGAGGTGAGAGTTTGAGTCGCTTATAATGTGCATTTGGAAACACAACATGCGCAAACCATCTTTCCATACTTGTAATGAGAAGCTTTAAGGGCTCGTGACACGTCGAATGGAAGCCCTTTCCCAAAACGCGAGCAAAAAGTTCATGCTTTGGTAAATCAAATCAGTCAAAATAATGACATAAAATAAATTATGATATTAAAAATTGACATTTTGAGAAAAAAAAGTCAAAAATTATAACATATCAAGTCATAATTGGAAGAATTTATAAGATTAAAATGTAAAAATTATTAGATTAATAAATCAAAATTATGCTATTAAGAAAAATTCTAATTATGAAATTAAAAGTCTGAATTATGCGATTAAAAAAATCTAATTAGATTAAAAAATTGGAATTATGACAAAAATAATGACATAAAAAACATGACAAGTAAATTATAAAAAGTCAAAATTATGGCATACTAAATCATAATTATGAGATAAGAATTCGTCTTTTTTTCTTTTGTTATAGTTTGATGACTTTTTGTCAAAATGATAGCATATTAAGTCATAATTATGACATACTAAGTCATAATTAGGAGATAAAAAATCTAATTTATAACAACAAATGTCATAATTATAAAAAAACATAAGATAAAAATGTTGAAATTATTAGATTAATAAATAAAAATTGGTGTAAAATGTCATAATTATGAATAAAAAGTCAGAATTATGAGATTAAAAAATCAAACTGAGAAAAAAAAATTGGAATTATGACAAAAAGTTTAAATGATGACAAAAACTGATATTATGACAAGTCAAAATTATAAGAAAAAAGTCAAAATTATGGCATACTGAATTAAGAATTCAAGTCTTTTCTTTTGTTATAATTTTGACAACTTTTTTGTTCAAAATTATAGCTTAAGTCATAACTATGTGATAAAAGTCATAATTAGACGGAAAAAAATCACATTTATAACAAAAAAATCAAACTAATGAGATAAAAAAAACTGAATGATGACAAAAACTTGAAATGAAGACATAAAAACATAATTTATGTTTAGCTTATAATTATGCATTTATGTCATAATTATAAGAAAAAAGTCATAATTATGACAAACATTCAAGTCTTTTATGTTTTATGTATAGGAAAAATTGCAATGACATTTTTTGGTGCAGTGTTTGTGTTTGGTGTGTGTGACACACACACGCATGCGCTCGTTCAGTCCAGATCCTCCAGAACCAGCTCATCATGAGGCTCTCCGCTGCAGAAATCTCTCCTGTCGTTTCCCTGAGCGTTCACCCCGTCTCCGTCCGTGAACACGCGGTTGTGTTTCCACGTGCTGGTGCGTCGGGGCTGTGGCGGCTCCTCCAGCACACACACGCCCAACTGAAACGCCGCCTGAAACCCGCGGCGGAAGTTCTCGTTGAAGTAGCCGTAGACGATGGGGTTGACGCTGCTGTTGAAGAAGGCCAGCCAGTGGGCGAAGGGGAAGATGTAGACGGCCACCAGGTCCAGCTGAGCGGCCGACAGATTCCCGTAGTCCGTCAGCATCATGAGGATCCAGAGCGGCAGCCAGGACACCGTGAACAGCAGCGCCACCATCAGCAGCATGTTCACCACCCGCAGCTTCCTGCGGAAAACCCTGCGGCTCTCGTCCTCCGCGCGCGCGTCTCGGATGGAGGCGGGCGACTTGACCAGCTTGACGGCGATGCGCGTGTACATGATGACGATGAGCGTGACCGGAGCCAGGTAGATGTGCGAGAACAGGACGGTGGTGTAGATCTTCCTCATGCTGCGGTCGGGCCAGGCCTCCCAGCAGGTGAACAGGGGGTACGTGACGTTGTCCCGGTCCACCATGAAGTGCAGGACGTCCTGGGAGACGGTCAGCGTGACGGCGGAGGGGCACATGATGGCGATGGCCAGCGCCCAGATGAAGGCGATGGTTACGATGGCCTGACACTGCGTCAGCTTCCGCTGGAACGGATACACGATGCAACGAAACCTAGGGGACAGGAAGCGGAGGTTATCGGAGCGGTTCGGACACATCGAGCGGAGCTCTTTCCCAACACGCCAGCAAAAGCAATCATGCTTTGGAGAATCACATCAGTCAGAATAATGACAATCTAAGTTATATTAAAAAAAGTACATTTTGAGATTAAAAAATTGGTCCAAAAAAGTCAAATATTTAAAAAAAAAAAAAAAAAAAATGATGACATTAAGTCATAATTAGGAGATAAAAAGTCAAATTTATATAACAAAAAATTTCATAATTATGAAAAAAAAATTATCAGATTAAAATATCAAAATTATTAGATTAATCAAAATTATGACAAAAAAATTCAAATTATGAGATTAAAAAATCAAAATTATGACGTAAAATGTCATAATTGTGAATAAAAAGTCAGAATTATGTGAATAAAAAAATCTAACTAATGAGATAAATAGAATTATGACAAAAAAGTTGAAATTAAAACTGATATTATGACAAATCATAATTATAAGAAAAAAGTCAAAATTATGACATACTAAGTCATAATTATGAGATAAAAATTCATAATTATGACTTTTTTCCCTTTTGTTATCATTTTGAAATACTATTGTCATTATGAAAAAATTGAAATTATAAAAAATCTAATTAGATGAAAAAAATTCAATTGACAAAAGGACAAAAAGATTAAAACAATAAAATGATGAGATTTATAATTTGAATTATGACAAATAAATTGAAACTTTGAGTCAACATTATGAATTAATCAAAATTATGAAATAAAAATCCAAATGACAAAATAAAAAGTCAAAATTATGAGAATAAAAACTCTAATTTTAAACAAAATTGGAATTATGACAAAAATTAAAACTTTTGGATTAAAAAATTTTAATTATGACATAAGACTAAAACAATAAAATTATGAGATCATTCAAATTGTAATTATGACAAAAAAAAAGTTGAAATTGAGATTGAAAAGCCAACATTATGAATTAATCAAAATTATGAAGTAAAAAATCCAAATGACAAAATTATGAGAATAAAAAGTCTAAATTTAAACAAAATTGAATTGACAAAAATTAAGACAGGAATCTTGACATTTTGAGAGAAATTATGACAAATCAAAAAATATTAAAAAGTCAAAATTATGACATCATAATTAGAAGATAAAAAGTCCAAATTAAATCATTCATCAAATGTCATAATTATGACATAAAAAACAAATTACGTGATGAAACAATTAAAATTATGACATAAAAAGACTAAAAAAATAAAATTGAGATTATTAAAATTGTAATTATGACAAAAAAAGTTTACATTTTAAGATTAAAGTCAACACTGACAAATGTCATAATTATGAAAGTCAAATTTGTGAGATTAAAATGTCAAAATTATGAATTAATCAAAATGTATGAAATAAAATCCAAATTACAAAACAAAAAGTTATGAGATTTAAAAAGTCTAAATTTGAACACAATTTGAATTATGACTTGAAATTTTGAAATTAAAAAGTTGACATTATGGCATAAAAGTTGAAATTGTTATAATTTAAGCCATAATAAAAATCAAAATTATGGCATACTGATTCATAATAATGAGATAAAAAGTCAAAACATTTGACTTATCCCATAAGTATGACTTCTCTTAATTTTGACTTTTTATGTACATGTATAATTATGTTTAATTATGATTTGCCAAAGCATGATTTTTTTTCTTACATGGCGGAAAGCATCCACTTAGACAGGAAGAGACCGCCTGACATGACTAAAGTGACCAATCACAGCGGGTTAATCTGGAATACATGACATCACAGTAATAGACCAGTACTGAGAAAATCGCACGTAGATTTTGTGATCATAATTTGCGTACTGATTATTTCACAGACCAATATTCTTCAAAAAATCGATATTATTCCGACAGATAACTAATTTATAAAAATATCCACAGCAGTTTACCTGCTATTAGGCATCTCAGAGATTTGACTTCTCCCTCAAAAGGGTTCAGTTATAGCATCCAAGCACCTGAGAAGCATCTGACAGACTGATTATTAAAGCTGCGCTCACACTGACTCACGAGGCTGAGGAAAGCCAACGGGTCAGACTCAACCTGCCAATTTCTGCTTCTGCAGACAACATGTCCTAGGCAGACCGTGGGCGATTCACGGACGTGCGTCTGAGGACGAGTTTCTGCTAATCACGGCTTTATTAAAAACAAAAGACTGAGACGCAAACGTGCATTATCTGTCAAATGCTTTGTGTTTGTGAAGCTGTGTTTGTCAGGTCTGCTGTTATCTTCTACTTTTAATGGTTTTGACTTACTTTCTTCTGTTCCACACAATGGAAATGTTTATCTGTTGTTCTTTTCAGGACATTGTGAACACGTCTGTCAATGTCCCAGCATAAGTTTTATACTGCAGTAGTTGATATTGCAAGTCACATGATGACTTCTTTTTGCGTTTCACAGAAGAGAGTCTTCGAAGTGGGAGAATCTTTTGGAGTCAGTTTTTCTACTACTAGCAAATTCTGACTGGTGTTTCTACACAAATTTTGAAGGTGAGTAAAGGGTGCCAGAATGATCATGTAGCCTAATTATTAAAGAGGCATATTATGCCCTTTTACAAAGTCTTGATTTTTGGCTCTACTGGAGCAGGTTTTCCTGCTTGAATGTTGATTATTCCCCATATTCTCCATTGTTGCGGCTCCTCTCTTCCCAGTCTGTCAGTAACGCTCTGTTTAGTTCCTGTCTCTATGAAGCCCCGCCTTCTGAAAAGCACAGTGTGCTCTGATTGGTCGGCTGGAGCAGTGTGTTGTGATTGGTCAAGCGCTTCCAGCGTGTTTGGGAAATGTCCCGCCCCTTACCATAACCGTAAGGGTGTTTTTTACTAGAAAACAAGACAAAGATGCTGATTAAGATGTTCATTTCTGTGCTCTGTTTTCTGTCTTGCCTATATAAACACAACTGCATTACGGCTCAGGAACTCTGAGTGGATGTTTGGAAGCTTTCTGGAGTTGCTTTATTGAAGCTTCTGCACAAAATGAGCCGCAAAAGAACATCTAAATGCATCTAAACAGATTAGCATCTGTTTGTTACAATGTGCTGTGATTGGTCGGTTGGATCAGTGTGCTGTGATTGGTCAAGTGCTTCGAGTGTGTTTGGGAAATGTCCCGCCCCTTACCTTAATCTTGAGTTCAACACATTACTCATTACAGACCGATTTTGAATCTCCCTTTTGTGTCAAACATATTGGAAAAGGCAGTATCCTCACAACTATTTAGTATTTTAGTATTATTTAGTATTATTGTCTTGTTTCCAGTCTAAATATCTAAAAATTCTTAAATCAAGATGCTTTTACTAGATAAGCAAAATGACAAGATATTTTTTCTGTATAAATATAAATTTAAATAAATATGATTAAAATAAATAAGAAAATGTATTAAAATAAAATAATATAAAATTAAATACATTTGATTAAAATAAATAAGAAAATGTATTAAAATAATGTACTATGAATTTAAATAAATTTAATTAAAATAAGAATGTATTAAATAAAATAATATAAGTTTGATTAAAATAACAAAATGTATTAAAATAAAATAATATAAATTTACATATATAAATAAATATTATTAAAATAAATAAGAAAATTGTATTACAACAATATAAATTAAAATAAATTTTATTAAAATAAATAATGTATTTCAATTAAATAATATAAATTTGCAATTCACAAAACTAACAGAATGCATAGTTCTGCATTACAATTTCCTACTACTTAATTCTGTAACAGAGATTTTAATTATTGGACCAAAAACGGAGCAGCTCGAGTTCTTACTAGAACCAGGAAGTGTGACCATATACACTGAATTGGCTCCCTATTAAACATCGTATACATTTTAAATCTTGCTAATTACTTACAAACAAAGCCATTAAATGGTTTAGCTCCCCAGTACTTGAGCGAGCTCTTAACGCATTACTCCTTCACGTCTGTTGCGATCTCATAATTCTGGCCAGTTGAATATCATAGAATATCAAATGTACTGGTTTTGCATGTACAGTCGCAGTACAGATGAACATGTAAGCTTGTCTTTACAGCTCAGGTGTTTGTAATCCCATGTGAAGTGCGGGCGGGTGAGAGTTATTAACCTTTCCACTGCAATCGCCACCAGCGTGAAGACAGACGCGGAGACCGACGCTCCCTGGACAAGTCCACTCATTTTACAGATCACCACATCAAACGGCCATCCTGCGACAGAGAGAGGTAGAGTGCTTCATATACAGCTCAAAGAAAACACATTTCTCCACCTCAAACCAACCAGCTGTGAGATGAATTCATAACATTTGATTTGAAAGCCAGCGAAAAAGCTGTATTTAAAGGCTCTATTTCCTGCATTCTGCCTTATTTACACTGTTAAAGAGTTGATTCTCATGCTAAACATGGACAACATTTCAAAAAACACAGTTGGACGCATGACGGAGTATTTCTGTGCCAAATACACTCCTTCAGGATTCAAACAAGTTTCGGAAGGTTTTTTCCGAGTATGGCCCTGTATGACGTCATAAAGGGCGGAATTCCTTGTATGAGCACTTCTCTCGGATGAGCACACACACACACACACACACATCAACCAGAGCGAGAGCAAGAGCGCGTCCATCAACGAGCTTCGTTCGGGTTACGGGAGCCGTCGGCGGCGCTGGCATTGTGTGTTTAGACACGAGATCAACAATGCCACTAAAGAAGTGTGTTTCTGGTGTGAGGGAAAGATCACCTTGTTCAGCTTCCCAAATAACCCAGCGTTAAGGGAACAGTGGATGCAGTTTGTGTTTCCGGAGTTCTGCAAGTGTGTGTGTTTGTTCCCGGTCATGAGTGGAAACTGCAGGCAGTGAGTGAAACTGCATCAAATGTGTGTGTTTTGTTGGCAATCGGCGCATAAGTGCATATAATGTGAACAACACCAACGTATAGTAAATCGAGAATTATCCAGGGATAATGCCATGATGTGTGTGTGTGTGTGTGTGTGTGTGCTCGTGTCTCTTTAGCTTCGCCCACTGCACGCCTCCACGAGCTCGGCTGTTTTCAGAAAGAATCGGTACAGTGTATCTGTCTTTTATAAATATGATAAACTAAAGACTCTTGGGAGATATGAAGGATCAACACTACTCTATAGATACTCAAGATTAACATGAGACTGGCAGAAACTGTGTGTGTTATGGACCCTTTAAATCGCAACAAGTCAACAACATCAGGTGGCATACGGTTGCTTCACACAACACATGGTCTGTATGCAAATCATGAACAACAAAGGATTTAATCTGAGTCAACAGTATGTAATTATGACATCATGCATACAAACACTGGGCATATGTAAATCTTGTTTACATTTGCTGACTCGTTTCCTGCTGTTGACTGTGAGAGTGCAGAGACGCCGTGTGCTGTGAACTGCTTTAAAGCCCTACGGCACATTTCTCACATTTTTCCCTCCTGCATTTGTTTCACCTTGACTGTGATGAGTGCATGAACGCACAGGTTGTGTGTTCGTTATGAATCACACACAGGTAAGATCTGCTGATACACCCGCTCGCACTTACAGCTTTTCTTCCCCTCTCGCACTTTGCGATTAATGACTGATACTGTATGTACTGGAAAGACTCCAGATGAGTGTGATGAGAAAAGAAGAACAAACATAAGTTCAGCAGATTCACCCTGAAATGCATTTCTACTTCAGAACGCAGATGCGTCAGTGTAAACCCACACACACACACACACAAACACTCTCTCTCTCACACACTCACAGACTCGCACACTTACAGCCACACACACTCTCTCACACACACACTCACACAGCCACACACACTCACACACACACTCTCTCACACACACACTCTCTCACACACACACACACTCGCACACTTACAGCCACACACACTCTCTCACACACACACTCACACAGCCACACACACTCACACACACACTCTCTCACACACACACTCACACACACACTCACAGCCACACGCTCTCTCACACACACACTCTTTCACTCACACACACACACACTCACTCTCTCACAGCCACACACACACTCACAGCCTCACACGCGCACACACACAACCTCACACTCTCACAGCCTCACACACACACTCTCACACACACGCACACACACACACACGCACACTCTCACACACATACAGCCACATACACTCTCTCTCACACACACAAACAGCCACACACTCTCTCACACACACACACGTACACTGTTAACCCGGATAAGTTGAATTTACTTAAAAAATTTGAGGAAACTGGTTGCCCTAAAAAAAATTAAGTAATGTGAACTTAAAAATTCGAGTTAATTTAACTTAAAATGTTTTGTAATATCAATTACTATTGTAATTATTACACATAGTATATTTAAGTTCAATGTACTAAGTTAGATAAGTTTATATGAATTGTTTTATTTTTTAATTTGTTAACCTAGAAAATTAAGGGAAAAAAGTAAATAAAAGGTACATTCATACATTGTTCTGTTTTATTTCGATTCAATTCCAAAACATATACAACAAAACATTTTCCTTATAAAATATGAAAAAAAACTTTTTTTTAACAAATCATCTTATTGTTAAGCACGTGGACAGTCTATCAGAATCACAACAAATTGCATCAAAACTATATGGTTTGTTTACACTGTCAACATTATCACAGCAAATTTCCCAGTGTTAAACTAACACTGCTCAGTGTTTATATAATCCACACTCAGAGTGTTATAAGTAACACTGAAGCAGTGTTGAAGTTAATTAGGTAATTAAGTGATTGAGTGATGATTGATCATTAACGCTGTTAACAAGCAGAATCACTGAAGAAAAGAGAAACACAAGAACTACAACTGACTTCAGCCACAGCCTTAGATGAAATCAACTGAAGATAAAAGACATTAAATCTCAGCAGAGGATTAAACAACTCCACAAACAGCATTACCAGCTTCACGCTTTACTAACCAGACTGACTTTATTTCTGTTTTAATGAAGATAATAGTTTCATTTTAAGTCACCATGATGGAGATCAGTGTTTGCTTTAGTTGGGCTCTTGACCCTTTACTTTCATCTTTAATTTTTTCTGGCTGCTTTAACTGTGTGTTTATAAAGCACATTTGTTAGAGTGAGGTAAGCCAAGAGAAATGTGATCTGGGGTCCGTTCTTCGTACCTCGCTTAATACATCTGAGATGATTTGACAGATCCCAGATCTTCTAATCGTGGTAACTGATGTCTGGCTAATTTGGTTCTTCAAATGAATTTGCGGATTGGATTAAAATGTCTGGATTAAGTTACCTGAGATTACTGCGCATTCCTGTGTTCCCTGAAGAGGGCAGATGCATCGATACTCGAAACCACGATCAGTAATGCAGCGATTGGCTGGCGGCAAGACAGCAACGTAATGACATCATATAATTAAAAAAGCCACCTGGCAAAAACTTGACAAATTAAAAAAAAAAAAAAAAAAAAGAATTTCTGGACCTTTATAAGGAAACAGCCAAACAACCAAACCAACATAAAAGTTATAATAGATAAATGATATGTGCACTGGTTTTTTATTTAAACATGATTCCCAATTATTTATATTCACGATTTTATAGTATTTGTACACCCTTTACATTTTTATTTCAATGTTGTAATTAGCAATTCATTTAATTTTTTTATTCAATTTGAAGCAGATTTGTTACGTGACGGTATTAAAGTTTCTTAAGGGTCAAGATAAAGTTATCTGGATCTCTTGCGCTGCATCAAACCATCCCATAATATCCGTCATCACTCAAATTAGTGCAGGGCTCAGAATAACAATACAACGTGTGTAAACCTCCAATAAAATTATAAAGTAATTATTCCATCACAAATAAATCTCTCAATCAAGTGCCTGTGTCTATAGTATTATACACAACATTATAATATTATTTTCAAATACATTTTTTTATTATTATTTAAAATTATTATTGCCCCTGGTTTAGTAAGGAACTCTTGTAATAAAGTAGCAGTGGTTGGGACAAATATTAAGTATCAACGCTGCTTAAAAAGATGCAATCTAATCCTGTTTACATGAAATAAGACTGCTCCAGAGCAGGTTTGAGCTTACGGACCTGTTGCTATGACAGCAAGTCCAGGATGAGCTTCGAAGAACCAAACAATCCAAGATCATGCCAAATCGTCAACAATCAAATCCAGCTAACTGAGTTAGCGACGTACGAAGAACGGACCCCAGATGATGTTGGTTTTTTATTGATGATGACATAATCATCATGTAGTGTCCTAAATCACTGCTCTCATTCAGAGTCTAATGCTCTGGTTATAGAGGTAATGTGTTATTAATTTTGTATGGTTCATAATAGTAGCCATGGGATTCTACAGCATGAGATCAAGCACGGTTGTGGTAATTAAATATGCAGGATTTAAAAAAAAAAAAATGTGCAAAAAAGGTTTTAATCTACAGCATTACTTAGACATACACAGACATCAAGAATTAGTGTATGAATCTCAACAATGGTGACCATAAAAAAAAAAAATCAACTCTGAACATAAAACAAGCTACTAAAACATCACAACAAAAACAGCAAAAGTAAAACCAAATTTGAAAATTTGTCAGATGCATAATTTATTCATGCCGCAATGCATGCTGGGACCCATGGGGGAGTTTTGATTGGTGGTACCCAGCATGCACTGCAGCATGAAGCTTTTCATTGATTGTCACCATTGTTGAGATTCATACACTGATTCTTGATGTCTGTATGTGTCTAAGTAATGCCATAGATTAAAACTTTTTGTGCACTATTTTTTTGTAAATCCTGCATATTATTAGATTGCCACAACAGTGCTGGATCTCATGCTGTAGAATCACATGGCTACTAACATGAATAAAACAAAAGTTAATAACACAATACCACTATAACCAGAGCATTAGCCTCTGAATCATCACCTAATCACATTTTCTCTTGGCTTCCCTTGCCATAACACATGTGCTTTATAGACACACAGTTAAAGCAGCCAAAGAAAAACTAAAGTTAAAAAGTAAAGAGCCCAACTAAAGCAAACACTGATCTCCATCATGGTGACTTCAAATGAAACTATTATTTTCATTAAAACAGAAATAAAGTCAGTCTGGTTAGTAATGTGTGAAGCTGGTAATGCTGTTTGTGGAGTTGTTTAATCCTCCTCTGCTGAGATTTAATGTCTTTTATCTTCAGTTGATTTCGTCTAAGGCTGTGGCTGAAGTCAGTTGTAGTTCTTGTGTTTCTCTTTTCTTCAGTGATTCTGCTTGTTAACAGCGTTAATGATCAATCATCACTCAATCACTTAATTACCTAATTAACTTCAACACTGCTTCAGTGTTACTTATAACACTCTGAGTGTGGATTATATAAACACTGAGCAGTGTTAGTTTAACACTGGGAAATTTGCTGTGTATGTTGTTTTAATTGTGCTTTATAAGTAAATAAACAAACAAATACACTCCTCCTGAGTTCACAATATTGGTAGTATTCAATTTTAGGTGTCAGCTCACCTTTTCCTAGGTTGAGCATTACCTGCTGAATAAAATGTAAAGTATTTTTCATACAGTTAGGGTAGTCCAGGTGCAGGGCGTAAATCAGTCCGGAAAAAAGGAGGTTGGTCAGTTCATCCATCACCAATCCTTCAAAGACGATCCTCACACTAGATGGGTTTAGCTGATGGCTTTCTTGATCAACGCAGAGGATTCTCACTGGAGTTTGAGTCCTGTATGAGTCCTTGTCAGCTGCAACCTAACAGAGGAAGAAAAAGATTGACAAAGAGATTACTATTTATAATAGCGTCAGATAGTGCTGTTGTCAAATACTCAAAGTCATATGCTGTGTTCACACCATTTCGTAATTATCGTAATTGACAACATGTGACGTACTCCAAGCTGTTCATGTCCTTGGACTGGGAATTACGCATTTCTATGGCAACACTATCAACATCCCCAGCAGTCAGGTGGTACAGTTATACAAGTAGGAGCTCCCAGAAAATTCCCAGTTTACAGGTCGTTATTACAAGTTCTATGATCACGTTTTTTACAAGCTGGAATCTCATAATTATGGTAATTGCAACATGGCATCAATGCACCAATACATACCTGGTTTAGAAAGAGCTGGCCATTGAAGTACCATCTAGCTGATGTCAGGCTTGTCGTTGACAACTTTTCTGTAAGGAGCAAACATTAAAGTTACAGTCTTTATAATGGCACCTGACTTGGCTTATATGTAATTGTGCACTGTGCAGTATGCAGATTAATAAAATAATCAGCCTCAGAACAGGTCTCAGTAAACCCACATGACATACTGCTGATCTGGAGTTTTGGTGTGAAGGCGGCATAAGTGTACATATCGTTCATGAAGTGATATAAATGTACATACATTCCGGATAAAAACAAGGAAATTGTTCTGTTCTTGTATAATTTCCATGTTTGAGCCTATAATGTTTAAATAGCTGTGCTCTCTTTTCAGTTATGAGGGCAATACTTACATTTCCAAAGCATCTCTTCTTGACCTGCAACACAAAACAAGATAGTCTGTGGTTAAGAGGGCTATGAACCTAGAAAAAACAGGAGTACATCCATCCATTTTTGTATTCAATCCGTTAATTAACTTTAACTTACTCTTTCAATCAATAGACATGTCGAAATAAAACGTTAAATTATTGCACTCACCATATATTCGCGCGCCATCCTCACTCGTCAGCTGAAGCGCGGCCGCGGTGTTCGGTGCTGACCAGAGGTTCAAACAAAGTTTACACTCCCAACAACAGCTCCTCGAGTGAAAAAGAAACAATAAAAGGGAAAATACGAAAAAACGTCCATCGAAACTCGCCGGTCAGGGTTTCAAGCACGGTGATGTCCGCCGCACGCGAGTAAGAAAACTAGCTTGCTCACCGGAGAAAAATGTCCCGTCGTTTAAACAAACAATGTTTTTCACTGCTCACAAACAGTCTCTCTGGGAGCAAAGAAACAACATAAAGGTAAATGTTGGGGAAAATGTCCGTAGAACTTGCTAAAACATGTTCCAAATGTGTTCCAAACCACGATAAAATGGCGTCATTACCTGACTCGCAGCAGTGTGTGGGAGGCGTGGTCAGGAGTAAAACGTCATAATTTGAGTCCATTTAAATTAAATTTATTCACACATTCAAATTATGTCCACAAATTAGTAGAATCTACTAATATTTTATAAGTAATGCAATCAAACTTAAATATTGTAAGTATATTGTAATTAAATGTTTAATTAAATATAAAATCCGGGCTAACAGTGTATACTCACACACACACTCTCTCTCTCTCTCTCTCTCTCTCTCTCTCACACACACACACACACACACACACACACACACACACTCTCTCTCTCACACACACTCTCACAAACACACACACGTATACTCTCACACACACACTCTCTCACACACACACTCTCACAAACACACACACGTATACTTACACACACACACACACACACACACTCACAGCCACACACACAATCACAGCCACACACACACTCACAGCCACACACACAATCACAGCCACACACTCACAGCCACACACACACACTCACAGTCACACAATAACACTGTAAGAAAAAACCTTGAACCTTTAGACAAAATATTTCAAAAAACAAGTTTGCATATATGTTTTTTGTTGAGTATCATAATTGATACATCAGGCTTTTATGGCTCATACAGTCTGAAATAGAATATGGAGGGAAAAAGAGCAAAATTTTATTCAGAAATCCAAAAATATGCAATTTGGTGCAGATGCTGATATTTATATGGACAAAACGTAAGATGAAATTCTGATGCTTGTAATGTAAATGAATGAGATCTTCATAACAGTATAGCAGATACTTACATAAAATGCGTATCAATATCTGCCAATAATGTGTCTTAGTAAGATGATATTTAAATGATCAAAGCTCACTTTTAACACATATAATGCGATGCAATACGATGATTGACAGATAAACAAATAAACCTGATGATCATATTTGATACTCATGTTTTTTGGATGATCAAGTAAACCTCAGCTGCTTCAGTGATCTTGAGTCACATGACATCTACGGCTCAGCTGATTGGCTGAGGGCTCATAAAGATGGCAGCATGTGAATACTAACAGATAAACTCTCTCCTGTTACTTTGAACCTACAGATGAACAGAAGCACCAGAGCCTGAACATGAGCCACTGTTTGCTGAATGTCATGTACCTGTGATCAGATTGTCCACCAGCGTGATGGGAAGGCACAAGATGCCCACTAACAGGTCGCTGATGGCCAGGTTGAATATGAAGATGTTGGTGACGGTTCGCATCTGCCTGTTTTTCAGCACGATGAAACACACCAGGATGTTTCCCAGCATGCACAGCGAGAAGATGAGCCCGTAGGCCAGGATGAAGATGGTGGCCACCGCGAGCGAGTGCTGGTAGTACGGTAAGAGCGTGATGTTTCTGCTGTCGTTGAAGAGCGAGCTGTGGTTAATGCTCATGTTCTCGCTGTAAAGGACGCTGAGATCCATTGCTGAGAGAGTTTCCAAATCTAAGGCAGAAACACAGGAAATTTCTTAATGTTTTTGACTTGTTTTCCAGTACAAACATCTAAAGATGCTCTTACTTGAGATGCAAAATGACAGATTTACAACTTAAATTGTTATAAATCTTAATGTGATGTATGTTAGAGTTTATGCCAAAGGTTATGAGCAGATGTGACCTTCATTTGAACTCACCAAACTCCGGTGGCGCCTCAAAGCCAGTGATCACAGTGTCACATGATACGTTTCATTTTAATATGCCAATGCATAACCCAGTCTAACCCAAGCCTCGTCCACTAAATTCAACATAAAGGACGGATGGTGTTCTATTCCTAATGACAAGCGCAATCTTAAAAAAGCAGAGTCAAGGATTTCTGAAGGTATAAGCAAATTTGTATGCTTTTTTTTTTAACAGTTAAGGTTGCACTTAAAAGTAAAACTTGTTAAGTGCAACCTTAACTGTTAAAAAAAAAAGCATGCAAATTTAAATTATTAAAAAATACAAGCCTCTTTATAGTCATTAGGTCTGTATGACCTAATGACTATAAAGAGGCTTGTATTTTTTAATAATTTAAATTATATATAATACAGTTTTTCTTGTGCATTAACCATATATATATATATATATATATATATATAATACATTTAAATAATAAAAAAGATATATATATATATATTTTTTTTTTTTTTTTTTAATAAAATTTTTATTATTATTTTTTATTAAATTTTTTATATTTATATGTTTTATATATTTGTATTTTTTTATAAATTATTTTTATATATATATATATATTATAATTTTTTTAAACAACATGTAATATTGTTTATTTTTTAGTTAAGCAGTTTTGGAGGTATTTGTGGTAGATTTTTATTATTTTTTGTATATACATAAATTAAAACATTAAATCTAAAATTCACTTTAAAAAATGTTTTCCTCACTTTATATAATTCATGTAAAATCACTATTATAACATTTAAAAATCACTTTTTTGGCCAAGTTCAGCACTGTTTTGTAATGTGTTGCAGTGAATAATTTTCTCTTTGTTTTTTTTTTCTGTTTTGCACTCCATTTTCATTTTGGTCATGTGACTGACAGTAATGTCGACGGGTGAGCGGTTGATAGGCCTGCTCACTTGATGATAAAATACATTTTTGAACAAAAGTTAAATAAAAATGTTTCATTATTTCCTTTTGATGATTTATGTAGTTTTATTGAAGATTTTCACCGAATGATTTCACCGCTCTATGCACTGCATAGGCTTAGTTACACCCTGTTTTTGCGCTCCTGGTTTTTAGCAACACTAAGGTCATGGGTTCGATTCCCAGGGAATGCATAAACTGAAAATAAAATGTGTAGCTTGAATGCAATGTAAGTTGTTTGGATCAAAGACTTCAACCCACTGTATGTCAGCGTCTCCTCGGCTTCCTTTCGTGATATTTAAGTGTCTTAGATGCAGCATGAATGAAATCTACTTCCCTCAGCGAGCACACGGGTGTCAATGCTCCCTGAACGAGTTTAATAGCTAGAACTGAGTGACAGTGAGTGCTCTGTGTGTCGTCTGTTTAGTGTTGATCAGAGAGCGGGTATTTCAGCCTCACCTGCGTGGGCGACTGCAGGGATTCATCGCATGCGCTAAAAACAGCAGCATGCTTAACTTATGTGCGCCGAACCTTTTCATGTTGTTGTTTTGAATTCTGACATGGACAGAGAGGAGCACCACGCTTCAGTTTGACAGGACAATGCTGTTGTTTTTGTAGGGAGGAAAAGGATAAATGATTTCACTGTCAATGAGGTTAATTTGGCGCCTGTGTCAACGAGCAATGTTGCACTCGTACTCTTTTAATTATTCATTGTCATGGGAACCATCAAAGTGTCTCACTGATTGCTTCTTGCACTCAGAAACATGTTTAGCTCCTCTGTTGCTTGAGGAGACGCAGTGTGTCTCTCTGCGTCTGCTAATCCTGCTAGTTAACGTGTGGACATGCCCCTTATACTGCTGATTGGGTCACTCTTTCTCCTCCCCCCTCATGTGTGGACACGCCCCTTATACTGCTGATTGGCTCACACTTTCTCCTCCCCCCTCATGTGTGGACATGCCCCTTATACTGCTGATTGGGTCACTCTTTCTCCTCCCCCCTCATGTGTGGACACGCCCCTTATACTGCTGATTGGCTCACACTTTCTCCTCCCCCCTCATGTGTGGACACGCCCCTTATACTGCTGATTGGGTCACTCTTTCTCCTCCCCCCTCATGTGTGGACACGCCCCTTATACTGCTGATTGGCTCACACTTTCTCCTCCCCCCTCATGTGTGGACATGCCCCTTATACTGCTGATTGGCTCACACTTTCTCCTCCCCCCTCATGTGTGGACACGCCCCTTATACTGCTGATTGGGTCACTCTTTCTCCTCCACCCTCATGTGTGGACACGCCCCTTATACTGCTGATTGGCTCACTCTTTCTCCTCCCCCCTCATGTGTGGACATGCCCCTTATACTGCTGATTTGCTCACTCTTTCTCCTCCCCCCTCATGTGTGGACACGCCCCTTATACTGCTGATTGGATCACTCTTTCTCCTCCACCCTCATGTGTGGACACGCCCCTTATACTGCTGATTGGCTCACTCTTTCTCCTCCCCCCTCATGTGTGGACATGCCCCTTATACTGCTGATTGGCTCACACTTTCTCCTCCCCCCTCATGTGTGGACACGCCCCTTATACTGCTGATTGGGTCACTCTTTCTCCTCCACCCTCATGTGTGGACACGCCCCTTATACTGCTGATTGGGTCACTCTTTCTCCTCCACCCCTTATGTGTGGACACGCCCCTTATACTGCTGATTGGGTCACTCTTTCTCCTCCCCCCTCATGTGTGGACACGCCCCTTATACTGCTGATTGGCTCACACTTTCCCCTCCCCCCTCATGTGTGGACACGCCCCTTATACTGTTGATTGGCTCACTCTTTCTCCTCCACCCCTCATGTGTGGACACGCCCCTTATACAGCTGATTGTCTCCTCCCCCCTCATGTGTGGACACGCCCCTTATACTGCTGATTGGCTCACTCTTTCCCCTCCCCCCTCATGTGTGGACACGCCCCTTATACTGTTGATTGGCTCACTCTTTCTCCTCCACTCCTCATGTGTGGACACGCCCCTTATACAGCTGATTGTCTCCTTCCCCCTCATGTGTGGACACGCCCCTTATACTGCTGATTGGCTCACTCTTTCCCCTCCCCCCTCATGTGTGGACACGCCCCTTATACTGTTGATTGGCTCACTCTTTCTCCTCCACCCCTCATGTGTGGACACGCCCCTTATACTGCTGATTGTCTCCTCCCCCCTCATGTGTGGACACGCCCCATATACTGCTGATTGGCTCACTCTTTCTCCTCCACCCCTCATGTGGACACGCCCCTTAAACTACTGATTGGCTCACTCTTTCTCCTCCACCCCTCATGTGTGGACACGCCCCTTAAACTACTGATTGGCTCACTCTTTCTCCTCCACCCCTCATGTGTGGACACGCCCCTTAAACTACTGATTGGCTTGCTCTTTCTCCTCCCCCCTCATGTGTGGACACGCCCCTTATACAGCTGATTGGCTACAACTGTTTTTTGATGCTCGGGTCCAATCCACTTTCAACAGTGTTACTCAGAAATCACTTACTGTACCTTTAATGATAGTGATTCTCTGTTGATTTCATCAGATTATCACAGATGATTCAGGTTAGACAAAAACAAGCTTCCAACCTTATTAGAATAGATTAATACAACTTTTGAATAGTTTCCAATAGTCTCTAGTCTCCAAGTCTTTTAGCACTTGCAGCTCTTTCATTGACTTTGGCTTTGTGGAAAAAGGATCTTCATGGTGAATATTGAGGCTTGCTGCAGTGTACATCATTTAGTCTTCTTCGCCGATGACGTCTTGCCATGCTTTGTGTTCTTAGTCATAATCATAAAGACTGTTGTTCTTAAAACACACAATAAGTGGGCGGTTAAGGTTACAGATGCTCTTGTTAAACGGGCTCTGATGATTTGCCATTTTTTTGACCAGCTGAATGAAACTTTGTTTCAGACTGCAGTGAATGCAGATTGAATGTGCATGCATGTATCAGACTGACTTATAAAGAAGTCAATTAAGTCATGAAATTGCTTTTCCACTGAAATGTTTTTTCCGCTACACTCTGAGCATTTGAAGTTTTGCCAGTTATCATATATTGTCCTCTAGTGTTATTTTATCAACATAATTCATCATATTTCTTTTAATTCTTTAAGTCTCAATTAAAATAAACCAAAGTATATGACATGCTGCCTATGCATTCTTTTGGGTGGGTGACATGAAATTTCAGGCTGTGTTCATGATAATTTAAAACATCATAAAAAATGATTAAATAAATGTGATTTTCACAAGCTCATATTAATTGACACAACATTCAAACTACAATATGCGATCAAGTGAAAACATGATGATCAGTGATAGCATCTGAATTATGCACTTTCTCTTATACATTATGCATCATTTTTAACGTAAAATATTGATGCTGAATAGCAGAACTCCTGTATGCTGTAATACCTCCAGGGCGGCAGAAACATCTGTAACGTCGCTGCTGATTGGTCCGTTCAGAGAGTCCAGAGACACATTTTGATCTGAACCTCTGAACCTCTTCTAATGCTTAATGCAAGAATGAATTCCAAAGTGTCTAATTAAACGTCTAGATTGGAGAGCACTGGATGATTGCCATAATTATATACTATGGTATCATCATTATTATGTGGTAGTGTCATGTTACTTTTTTGAAAGAGATGTGTTTTGAGGTTACTGTCCTAATGACAAGCAGTTTTACCCATAATTCTACTGGGGTTTTGTGAGAGTGCATGTACAACCAAACTTATTTATAGGATAAATTATTATACATTGCATTCAATAATGTATTGCATACATCATGCATTTAAATCAAACATTGATTTAACTTAAATAGTCTATAGATTTTAAATTATACTGCAACTAAAATTAAAAATATATTTTAATGTTAATATCAAATAATCAAAATGTATTTATTATTTTATAAATTTTGTAAATAATGTTTTTGTTCATTTCATTAGTGCTTAACCTCATTTTCATTAACCTCAAGTTGATCTCTCGTGATTTTTGCATGCTGTCGGTTAGTATTATGATGAAAGTTATATAATAGTTAGATCTTAAAGTTATATAAGAGCTAATGAAAAAGTTCTTACCTTGTAAAGTGTGCGGGTCCTGCATCTGTCCTGTTGAATGACACTGTTGATATGAGACACATCAGCACTGAATCCCAGCACTCATTAATTATCTATCACATAATTAGTTTACCAGACACATGCAAAGTGCGGAAATAACACTGATCAAATGTCGATGCATTCAGATATGAAAACATAAGACACATTCCTGCTCGGATGCATGGACTGCTCTGCGCACGACTGACAGAGAGAGAGAGTGTGTGTGTGTGTGTGTGAGAGAGAGAGAGAGAGAGAGAGAGAGAGAGAGAGAGAGAGAGAGAGAGAGAGAGAGAGAGAGAGAGAGAGAGAGAGAGAGAGAGAGAAAAGTGTATGGCAGGCCGTTTTGACTTTTATTCATTCCCAGGATATGAATTTTCACCAGTTAAAATACTAATTCTTGATATCAGAAATTGGATTTTTACTAGTAACAATGGCAATTTTTGATATCAGGAATTACATTTCCACTAGTAAAAATTGTTCATTCTTGATATCAACAATGTCATCACTCGCAGAAATATGAATTCTTGATATCAGGAATTAAATTTCAACTAGTAAAACTATAATTCTTGATTTCTGTAATTGTATTTTCATTAGTTAAACGTCACCATAGGCTGCCATTCAAACTCAACTGTTGATATCGAGAATTGATTTCTTACTAGTTTAAATTCCAATTTCACATATCAGAAATACAATTCTTACTAGTAAAAATCATCATTTTTGATATCAAGAATTCATATTTCTGTGAGTGATGACGTCATTGTTGATATCAAGAATTAATATTTTTACCAGTGGAAATGTAATTCCTGATATCAAGAGCATTTTAACTAGTGAAAATTTAATTTCTGATATCAAGAATTCATATCCTGTGAATAATTAAATGTCAAAATGGCTTGCCATAGAGAGAGGCAATCTGTAACTTCTGGATGCATGGATGGATGGATGCATGTATGGATGGGTGGATGCATGGATAGATGGATGATGCATGGATGGATGGATTGATGCATGGATGGATGGATGGATGAATGATTGATGGATGCATGGATGGATGATGGATGGATGATGCATGGATGGATGGATGATGCATGAATGGATGGATGGATTGATGCATGGATGGAGGATGGATGGATGCATGGATAGATGGATGGATGGATTGATGCATGGATGGATGAATGCATGCATGGATGGATGGATGGATGATGCATGGATGGATTGATGGATGGATGCATGGATAGATGGATGGATTGATGCATGGATGGATGGATTGATTGGATGGATGCATGCATGCATGGATTGATGGATGATGGATAATTGCATGGATGGATGGATGCATGATGGATGCATGGATAGATGGATGGATGGATGGATTGATGCATGGATGGATGCATGGATGGATGCATGATGGATGGATGGATTGATGCATGGATGGATGGATGCATGGATGGATGGATGGATGATGGATGGATGCATGGATGGATTGGATGGATGGATTGATGCATGGATGGATGCATAGATGGATGGATGGATGCATGGATGGATGGATGGATGCATGGATGGATTGGATGGATGGATGCATGATGGATGGATGGATGATGGATAATTGCATGGATGGATGGATGCATGATGGATGGATGGATGGATTGATGGATGGATGCATGGATGGATGGATGGATGCATGGATGGATGCATGGATGGATGGATGCATGCATGGATGGATTGATGGATGGATGGATGGATGCATGATGGATGGATGGATGGATTGATGCATTGATGGATGGATGGATGGATGGATGGATGGATGGATGGATGATGCATGGATGGATTGATGCATGGATGGATGGATGGATGATGCATGGATGGATTGATGCATTGATGGATGGATGGATGGATGGATGATGCATGGATGCATTGATGCATTGATGCATGGATGGATGGATGATGCATTGATGCATTGATGGATGGATGGATGATGCATTGATGGATTGATGCATGGATGGATGGATGCATGATGGATGGATTTTATAACATTTTATAACTTTTTTCCAGTTTACTTTTTTTTAAACTTTTTTCACTTCAGCAATAAAGTGAGAGACCAAACTTTAGTCTGTGATCCAAAGCATTCAAGATTTATGAGAGTTTAAATTCACGCTCAAAAAGTGAATAAATTGATTATAACTACTGCATAAATGTAATTTAGTAGGATAAAATCACCTTAAAATACAAAATATTAAATAAAAAAACATTATCGAACTAAAATATAGTACAATCATTTCATTGAAATAATAAAAATAATTTTGTCATTTTTGACCGACATGCGAGAGGGTTAAGAGTGTAAAGTAAAAAAATAAAATAAATATTTTAGTTAGTTAAAGGTGCAATATGTAAGATTTTTGCAGTAAAATATCCAAAAACCACTAGGCCAGTGTTGTATATTTTGTTCAGTTGAGTACTTTACAATAAGAGGATGAACATGTTAGTTCACATGTGCTTGACCCTTAACGAACAGCAGTCGTAATTAAGCAGCTCGTCAGTGTGACTCAGATGACTCGCCACCTCCGTTCTCAAAATGACTTTTGACTTCCTGTCTAGTCACTGAATGCACAAACAAACACACAGCACTGAACCAGTAACGTCTCAAATAAATGAGACACAGCATTCATTTCATATGTTAGTATTATAACATACTGTCATTGCATTCTTTTTCAAGATCACGGGTTTCGTCAGTGGTCAGATCTCGCGGCACATGTTTATTCTGGTGTCCAGAGCAGGAATGCGTTTGTGATGAAAGCGTCACATTTTGCCTTGCAGAAAATATGATGTAAATGTGCTGTAAAACTATTTATCTATCCCATTACGAAGGAACATAAAACAATGGAGTGAATAAAGTAGCAATTATTTATAGTGCTGTCAAATCGATTAATCACATCCAGTTTGTGTTTACATAATATATGTGTGTACTGTGTATAATTATTATGTATATATAAACACACACACACACACACACATGCATGTATATATTTAAGAAAAATTTGCTATATTAATATATAAAATATTTATACATAATATAAATATATATACAGTATATACATGCAAATATTTCTTAAATATATACATGAATGAGTGTGTATTTATATATACATAATAATTATACACAGTACACACACATACACCGATCAGGCATAACATATATTCCTAATATTGTGTTGGTCCCCCTTTTGCTGCCAAAACAGCCCTGACCCGTCGAGGCATGGACTCCACTAGACCCCTGAAGGTGTGCTGTGGTATCTGGCACCAAGATGTTAGCAGCAGATCCTTTAAGTCCTGTAAGTTGCGAGCTCCATGGATCGGACTTGTTTGTTCAGCACATCCCACAGATGCTCGATTGGATTGAGATCTGGGGAATTTGGAGGCCAAGTCAACACCTCAAACTCGTTGTTGTGCTCCTCAAACCATTTTTGCTTTGTGGCAGGGCGCATTATCCTGCTGAAAGAGCCACAGCCACCAGGGAATACCGTTTCCATGAAAGGGTGTACATGGTCTGCAACAATGCTTAGGTAGGTGGTACGTGTCAAAGTAACATCCACATGGATGGCAGGACCCAAGGTTTCCCAGCAGAACATTGCCCAAAGCATCACACTGCCTCCGCCGGCTTGCCTTCTTCCCATAGTGCATCCTGGTGCCATGTGTTCCCCAGGTAAGCCACGCACACGCACCCGGCCATCCACGTGATGTAAAAGAAAACGTGATTCATCAGACCAGGCCACCTTCTTCCGTTGCTCCGTGGTCCAGTTCTGATGCTCACGTGCCACTGTTGGTGCTTTCGGCGGTGGACAGGGGTCAGCATGGGCACCCTGACTGGTCTGCGGCTATGCAGCCCCATACGCAACAAACTGCGATGCACTGTGTATTCTGACACCTTTCTATCAGAACCAGCATTAACTTCTTGAGCAATTTGAGCAACAGTAGCTCGTCTGTTTGATCGGACACACGGGCCAGCCTTCGCTCCCCACGTGCATCAATGAGCCTTGGCCGCCCATGACCCTGTCGCCGGTTCACCACTGTTCCTTCCTTGGAGCACTTTTGACAGATACTGACCACTGCAGACCGGGAACACCCCACAAGAGCTGCAGTTTTGGAGATGCTCTGACCCAGTCGTCTAGCCATCACAATTTGGCCCTTGTCAAACTCGCTCAAATCCTTACGCTTGCCCATTTTTCCTGCTTCTAACACATCAACTTTGAGGACAAAATGTTCACTTGCTGCCTAATATATCCCACCCACTAACAGGTGCCGTGATGAAGAGATAATCAGTGTTATTCACTTCACCTGTCGTAATGATATGCCGGTGTATATTATGTAAACAAACTTTTATTTTGGATCACGATTAATCGATTTGACAGCACTAATTATTAATCATTGTATGAGATGAATACGTTCATGCAAATTGGCATAAACAATAAGTCTGAACAGTGTGAGTAAACTGAATATTTAATTGGATTGAATAGAAATCATGTTTGTACATATTTGCTTTTATCTCGAACTATGAAGGGACTGTCAACCTCTCTGTTTTAGTGTGAATAAATGTGTTTTGCATTACAAATCATGTATTCGCTGTTCATAGCCCTTCATATTAGAAATATCAAATATGCTCGACTCTCGGCGAACAGTAGCTGTAATCAACCCAGACTTCCCATAATCAACTGATGCAGCGATGAGCACAATGACTGAATCTGTCTTTGTTTTTGATCAAATTAGTTACATCATGTTTAACCCCGTAAAGTCTGAGAAATGAAATCATAGTCAGAAAAATCCATTTAGTTTGAAATGGAATATTTTATTGAACCTATAGACACTGTTTGGTCAATCACTTCTGCATTATTTATGTCAAGGACCTTAAAACAATCATAAAAAAGCAGATGGAGCATCAGAATAAAGAAGCTGGTTTCCTGGAGACCGTCGTTTCCTTGTTTAAAATGCATCATCAATGGCTCTATACCAAAGATCTGATGAATAATTGGCCCCTTGGCATTTGGACCATCTTGAATAGGAAAAATCAGTGTGGCCTTTGAAACATAAAAGAATGAAGGATATTTGTTAACCTGATGTCTGATCGTCCCGATACTTGATGACGCACAAACACTAGACTGTCTTGAGGGAATGATTACAATCCATCTGATTCTGCCAAGAGTTCCTGGATCAGCAGCGTTTGTTGATGCTGGAACAAACATTTTAGTGAAACAAACACAGTTCGAAGCCAAACCCCAAACTGAACCATTAACTATCGCTGCAATCTGAGGATTATGACTGTTGATAAGAATGTTGTTCAAATACCAATAAAATCCTGAATATTGATTAAGGTACATGTTATAAAATCACCCTCAAATACACCTATGGATGCATGGGTGGATGGATGGATGGATGTGTGGATTGATGGATGATGCATGGATGGATAGGTGATGCAGAGGTGGATGGATAGATGCATGGATGGTTGGATGGATGGGTGGATGCGTGGATTGATGGATGATGCATGGATGATGGATGGATGGATGGATGATGCATGGATGGATAGGTGATGCAGAGGTGGATGGATAGATGCATGAATGGTTGGATGGATGGGTGGATGCGTGGATTGATGGATGATGAATGGATGGATGATGCATGGTTGTGTGGATTGATGGATGATGCATGGATGGATAGGTGATGCAGAGGTGGATGGATAGATGCATGGATGGTTGGATGGATGGGTGGATGCGTGGATTGATGGATGATGCATGGATGGATAGGTGATGCAGAGGTGGATGGATAGATGCATGGATGGTTGGATGGATGGGTGGATGCGTGGATTGATGGATGATGAATGGATGATGGATGGATGGATGGATGGATAGATGCAGAGGTGGATGGATGGATGGATGGGTGATGGATGGGTGATGGATGGGTGATGGGTGGATGCATGGATGGATGGATGAATGGGTGGATGGATGATGCATGGATGGATAGACAGACAAATGGATAGATATTTTCAACCTATATATTCCTCTATGAAATAATATTTTGAGTCAGATTATAGGGTCATTTGTTTTTCTTGTTTTTGACATCAATAACATTTGATTTCTTTAATCGTATTATTGACAGAGCAGATGAATAAATGCATGTGTGAAAACCCTTTCCTGAACCTGAGCTGTTTGTAATCTCTGGTCAGAAGGCTTGAGGTTTCCTCTCAGTCTCTCAGGTGGTTTAGTGCTGTAATCACAGATAACAGGCTCTTCAGCTTTAGTGCTCGAGATTGTTTCTCCAGGATTTGCAGTTTTTCAAGTAGGCATTTTCACTCGAGAGCAGATTGAAATATTCTGCTAC
This sequence comes from Coreius guichenoti, assembly GCA_039654105.1. Classification (NCBI taxonomy): domain Eukaryota; kingdom Metazoa; phylum Chordata; class Actinopteri; order Cypriniformes; family Gobionidae; genus Coreius; species Coreius guichenoti. The sequence continues at coordinate 37,282,398 of CM077187.1, read as the reverse complement.
CACTTATATTATTACCTCAGTTTCTCCATTCGTTTACATTGAAAGCTCTAATTTAAAGGACTATTATGTTAAGAATCAGAAACTTCAAAACTTTCATTCCTCAGTGTGAGAGGTGAAGTTCATGTATTTATATTCAGTGCGGCTCCGCTGAGGAGAACCACAGGTGCTTCATCAGTGTTCAGATCCAGGAGATCCACGACTCGGTCAAGCGGAAAAAGAGCGTATTGCAATTTGAACTGTGATATGATAAACATCTTATATGGCTTGGAAATCAAGGTCGCAATATTTTTAGGTCCTGATCCGGAATGTCACTATGAGAGGTAAAATAAGAATACACACCAGAAAAAAATAAAATCTAATATAATTAATATATATATATATATATATATATTATAAATAAAAATGTGTACTTTCATTGTATAGACAAAACCTGTTGAAAAAAATCTAAATATCTTTTTTTTGTGTTCCACAGAAGAAAATAACACGTAAATTATGACAGAATATATATATATATATATATATATATACACTCACCTAAAGGATTATTAGGAACACCTGTTCAATTTCAGACGGGCCGGTCTGAGTAGTTCACAATCTGCTCAGTTACTGGGATTTTCACGCACAACCATTTCTAGAGTTTACAAAGAATGGTGTGAAAAGGGAAAAACATCCAGTATGCGGCAGTCCTGTGGGCGAAAATGCCTTGTTGATGCTAGAGGTCAGAGGAGAATGGGCCGACTGATTCAAGCTGATAGAAGAGCAACTTTGACTGAAATAACCACTCGTTACAACCGAGGTATGCAGCAAAGCATTTGTGAAGCCACAACACGCACAACCTTGAGGCGGATGGGCTACAACAGCAGAAGACCCCACCGGGTACCACTCATCTCCACTACAAATAGGAAAAAGAGGCTACAATTTGCACGAGCTCACCAAAATTGGACAGTTGAAGACTGGAAAAATGTTGCCTGGTCTGATGAGTCTCGATTTCTGTTGAGACATTCAGATGGTAGAGTCAGAATTTGGCGTAAACAGAATGAGAACATGGATCCATCATGCCTTGTTACCACTGTGCAGGCTGGTGGTGGTGGTGTAATGGTGTGGGGGATGTTTTCTTGGCACACTTTAGGCCCCTTAGTGCCAATTGGGCATCGTTTAAATGCCACGGCCTACCTGAGCATTGTTTCTGACCATGTCCATCCCTTTATGACCACCATGTACCCATCCTCTGATGGCTACTTCCAGCAGGATAATGCACCATGTCACAAAGCTCGAATCATTTCAAATTGGTTTCTTGAACATGACAATGAGTTCACTGTACTAAAATGGCCCCCACAGTCACCAGATCTCAACCCAATAGAGCATCTTTGGGATGTGGTGGAACGGGAGCTTCGTGCCCTGGATGTGCATCCCACAAATCTCCATCAACTGCAAGATGCTATCCTATCAATATGGGCCAACATTTCTAAAGAATGCTTTCAGCACCTTGTTGAATCAATGCCACGTAGAATTAAGGCAGTTCTGAAGGCGAAAGGGGGTCAAACACAGTATTAGTATGGTGTTCCTAATAATCCTTTAGGTGAGTGTATATGTGTGTGTGTGTGTATAATATAGCGTACCTGATCCCTTTGAAGGTAGTTAGTACATATTTCATATTTCTATATACAGTATCTCACAAAAGTGAGTACACCCCTTACATTTCAGCAACCATTTTCTCAAGGGACAATACTATAGAAATAAAACTTGGATATATTTTAGAGTAGTCTGTGTGCCGCTTGTATAGCAGTATAGATTTACTGTCCTCTGAAAATAACTTAACATACAGCCATTATTGTCAAAATAAATAACTGGCAACAAAAATTTGTACACCCTAAGTGAACATGTCAAAACTGTGTCCAAAGTGTCAATATTTTGTGTGAGAACCATTGTTATCAAGCACTGCCTTAATCCTCCTGGGCATGGAGTTAACCAGAGCTGCACAGGTTGTTGCTGGGATCGTCTTCCACTCCTCCACAATGACATCACAGAGCTGCTGGATGTTAGACACATGACACTTGAGGATGCCCCACAGGTGCTCAATAGGGTTCAGGTCTGGAGACATACTTGGCCACTCCATCACCTTCACCTTCCTCAGCAAGGCAGTGGTCATCTTGGCGGTGTGTTTGGGGTCGTTATCATGTTGGAAAACTGCTTATCTGAAGGGAGGCTCTTCTTCAGAATGTCACAGTACATGTTGGAATCCATGTTTCCCTCAATGAATTGCAGCTCCCCAGTACCAGCAGCACTCATCCAGCCCCACCCCATGATGCTGCCTCCACCATGCTTGACTGTAGGCTCGACACACTTTTCTTGGTACTCCTCACCAGGGCGTCACCACACATGCTGGACACTATCTGAGCTAAACAAGTTTATCTTGGTCTCATCAGACCACAGGGCACGGTACCAGTAATTCATGCTCTTGGACAGGATGTCTTCAGCAAACTGTTTGCACGCATTCTTGTGAGCCAGCTTCAGAAGAGGCTTCCTTCTGCGGCGTATGGTCTGAGCACTGACACGCGGACCTTCCGCTTCTGCAACCTCTAAAGCAATGCTGGCAGCACTCATGCGTCTGCTTTTTGCACCTGACGCACAGCACGAGGACTCAACTTCTTTGATCGACCCTTGCGAGGCCTGTTCCGAGTGGATCCAGTCTTGGAAAACCTCTGTATGACCCTGGCCACTGTACTGTAACTTCAGATTCATCAGAAATATTGCTGACTTGTGCGTCTCAAACGCCCTCTTTATGTTCGTCCTAATGCCTGTTAGTTGTCCGTGGATTGGCCTATATTTGGCGTTGAAAACAATCGATTCAATGAACACTTATGTCTCAAAAATCGAACAGGATTTTTTCACAAAAGTGACCGCCGTACTAGGGTATGTGAGAAACATTGTTATAATACTAGGCAGAGTCTAATGGATATCACATTATGTCGTTCTAAAACAATGTACGGTCGTAGGTCTTTCAAATACTCAGGGGCCAAAGAGTGGAATAAGTTGCCTCTAGATGTAAAGAGTATGTCAAATATGGTTGGATTTAGTATGAAAGTTAAGAGTTGGCTATTAAATTTGTATTAGTGTTTTTGGGTGGATGATTAATTGTGATGTAAATTTTGGAAATGTGTGTTTGTAATGTTGTGTTGTAATCATAATTGTATGCAATGCCTTTATAACCTGTCACCAGGAGTGAAGTTGTGCTTTACAGCAAGGACCACAATGGAAACAAGTTTTGTTTAAACTTTATTGTGCTATCCTTGACAAATGATTGTATTTTCACTATTATGTTGTCTAATAAATCAAATCAAATCAAGCTATTTTGACAATAATGGCTGTATGTGAAGTTATTTTCAGAGGACAGTAAATCTATACTGCTATACAAGCGGCACACAGACTACTCTAAACTATATCCAAGTTTTATTTCTATAGTATTGTCCCTTGAGAAGATATACTAAAATGGTTGCTGAAATGTGAGGGGTGTACTCACTTTTGTGAGATACTGTAAATATTTCTGTTCAATATGCTGTTTTATTAAGTGCCCCGTAACCGGATGGACCTACTAAGCATATTCAGAGTTAATGTAGTTAATATTAATGTAACTTTCATAATAAAGACAAATGGATACATTTTTTTGAACGTTGCCACAGAAACAATCTCTGTGTCCGAAGCGGTGAAACTCTGAGTCATAATTACAGTAATTCCATTCACACAATGTGAACACAGCATTAAATATTCATAGAAAATGTAATGGTGTTATGGAGGACAAATTTACTTGAGTTCTAGAGCCTTTGTGAATTTATATTAGAATTCTGTATCCAGGTACAATTTACCATCACAGATGGAGTCAGAATGAAGCCGCATGCGTCCATCGGTCCAGCACAAAGCAAAGGTCGTTTGCACAGTTCAATAAATATTTATTGAAAAATTCTGAGGCACAGCATGCGGTCCAGTGCAGGAAAACACAACAGTAGCATCAGGAAGAGACGGAAGAGACGCTCCTCGTGTGTTTATGTCAGGAGCGTGAACTGATGCGGGACAGACGTGGCATCTGCCGTCAGTGGGTTACATCTCACGTCCAGAGTCTTCAGTGAAGGCATGAGCGACAGCTTCTCCAACGGTAACTCTGAGAGAGAGAGACAGAGAGAGAGAGAGAGAGAGAGAGAATGAGACGTGTGCAGCATCAGCCCTTCAGTCTTCTTACAATCTCCCCCACTTTCTCTATTTACTTCCTTTGGAAAAACAGAGAGATCAGATACAGACCTAAGGTGGACTGTGAATCATTTCTCATTAAATAAAATGTGCATTTTTTTTCCTCATCAAAAAGTTAATCCTAAAGAAATAAATTTGATAAATAGATAGATAGATAGATAGATAGATAGATAGATAGATAGATAGATAGATAGATGGATGGACAGACCGATAGATGGATGGACAGACGGATAGACGGACGGACGTATAGACATACAGACGGATGGGTGGGTGGATGGATGGATGGACAGACCAATGGATGGATAGATGGACGGACGTATAGACATACAGACGGATGGGTGGGTGGATGGATGGATGGACAGACCAATGGATGGATAGATGGACGGATGGATGGACGGATAGATGGATGAATGGACAGACGGATGGATAGACATACAGATGGATGGATGGATGGACGGACAGATAGACGGACTGACGGATAGACATACAGACGGATGGATAGACGGATGGATGGATGGACGGACGGATGGATGGATAGACGGACAGATAGACATACAGCCGGATGGATGGATGGACGGACAGATAGATAGACGGATGGATGGATGGATGGACGGACAGATAGATAGACGGACTGACGGATAGACATACAGACGGATGGATGGACGGACAGATGGATAGACAGACGCATGGATGGATGGATGGACGGACGGATGGATGGATGGATAGACGGACAGATAGACATACAGCCGGATGGATGGATGGACGGACAGATAGATAGACAGACGGATGGATGGACGGACAGATGGATGGATGGACAGACGGATAGACATACAGACAGACGGATGGATGGATGGACGGACAGACAGATAGATGGACAGACAGACAGACGGATGGATGGATGGATAGGCAGACCGATGGACGGATGGATGGATGGATAGACAGACAGATGGACAGACGGATAGACATACAGACAGATAGACGGATGGATGGATGGATAGACAGACAGATAGATGGACAGACGGATAGACATACAGACAGATGGACGGATGGATGGATAGACAGACCGATGGATGGCTGGACAGATGGATGGATAGACAGACAGACGGATGGATAGACAGACCGATAGGTAGACGGATAGATTAACTAATTAATCGCACATTTTCTGTAATTAATTGCGATTAATCGCACCTAACATTAAAGTATTTAATATTTTTATATTGTAATAATTGCCAAGTGTAAAGTTTGGTGGAGGGGGGATTATGGGGTGGGGTTGTTTTTCAGGGGTTGGGCTTGGCCCCTTAGTTCCAGTGAAAGGAACTCTTAATGCTTCAGCATACCAAGACACTTTGGACAATTTCATACTCCCAACTTTGTGGGAACAGTTTGGGGATGGCCCCTTCCTGTCCCAACATGACTGCGCACCAGTGCACAAAGCAAGGTCCATAAAGACATGGATGAGTGAGTTTGGTGTGGAGGAACTTGACTGGGCTGTAGGGCTGGACCAGAATATTCGTTTGGTGGGTTGGTATTTGATTTTCAATTTTGGGATTCGAATATTCGTTTTTTTTGGGGGGGTTTTCTCGCAAACACGGCATCCCCCTCAAAACAGTTCTTATTCGCGCTTGAATAAGTTTACACTATAAAATCTGGCAAAATACAATACTCTTGTTTTTTTTTACAATTATCTAATATCCTAGTCGTTTTTAATAGGATGGACAGTTGAATAGGAACCCAACCTCATTATACTTTTGCTTCTTAGTATTCCCTGCAACAGAGTATTCTCTGTCTAGAGCACATCTGACAGGTCTGATGAAACAAAGATTGAACACTTTGGCCTGAATGGCAAGCGTCATGTCTGGAGGAAACCAGGCACCGCTCATCACCTCGCCAATACCATCCCTACAGTGAAGCATGGTGGTGGCAGCATAATGCTGTGGGGATGTTTTTCAGCGCCAGGAACTGGGAGACTAGTCAGGATCGAGGGAAAGATGAATGCAGCAATCTACAGAGACATCCTTGATGAAAACCTGCTCCAGAGTGCTCTGGACCTCAGACTGGGGCGAAGGTTCATCTTCCAACAGAAAAATGACCCTAAGCACACAGCCAAGATAACAAAGGAGTGGCTATGGGACAACTCTGTGAATGTCCTTGAGTGGCCCAGCCAGAGCCCAAACTTGAACCGGATTGAAGATCTCTGGAGAGATCTAAAAATGGCTGTGCACCGACGCTCCCCATCCAACCTGATGGAGCTTGAGAGGTCCTGCAAAGAAGAATGGGAGAAACTGCCCAAAAATAGGTGTGCCAAGCTTGTAGCATCATACTCAAAAAGACTGGAGGCTGTAATTGGTGCCAAAGGTGCTTCAACAAAGTATTGAGCAAACGCTATGAATACTAATGTACATGTGATTTGTTTTCGTTTTTTATTTTTAATAAATTTGTAAAGCTTTCAAACAAACTTCTTTCACATTGTCATTTTGATGTATTTGTAGAATTTTGAGGAAAATAATGAATTTAATCCATTTTGGAATAAGGCTGTAACATAAAATGTGGAAAAAGTGAAGCGGTGTGAATACTTTTCGGATGCTCTGTATGTAATGCATTATATCATATGCATTATATTCATAAATAATAGTTAATATGCATTAGAATACATCTGAAATTGGTTGTTTTAATGCATTATACTTTCTAAAGGTGTGTTCAATGAATATATGAGTATTATAACGTGTTATAACGGTGGTTACAATTATTCATAAGATCATAATGCATTATAAGATGCATTACAAATGCATATTTAATGCAGTAAAACACTTTTATAATGCATTGTGACATTTTTGTCATGACAATTAATGATGATTTTCATTACAATTTCTCTAAAAAAATAATCCCCTTTGAGAATTATATGTGCATGTAAATCTGCATCTAAACATTTTCTTGAATTACACTAATGATCATGAGAATAATGTCGCAATGCTAAAGATCGTAATGGGCCTGAAATAGGTTGTCAAATTTCCATTACTTGTGATTTTGAAGTTAAAAAATGACTCGCATCCATTAGCAACTATTAGCATTAAAGGGCACCTATTATGCAAAATTCACTTTTACATGGTGTTTGAACATAAATGTGTGTTGGCAGTGTGTGTACACAACCACCCTATAATGGTAAAAATCCACCCATTCCTTTTTTTTTAATCCCCATAAATCATAAGCAGTGTCTCAGAACAAGCCGTTTGCAGATTCCTGGCAAAGTGACGTCACATTTCACAGGCCCCGCCCACGAGTGTTGATGGACACTGCCGTATTAGCATAGACCCCGCCCTCAGAGAGCTGTACACAGTCCGCCTTGTTTATCTCCTCGCCAGAGAATTTAACAACAGCATTCAAGTAAGAAATGTGTTCTTAATAAAGCTACTAAAGTTATTTTCTGTTTATCTTTTGTTGTTTGAATATTACATCTTATATTACATCTTGTAAAAAGGGGCATAATAGGTGCCCTTTAATGTTTTCTGAGTGTTTGCAGATTATTCTGCCATATTTTTCAGATCTCGTTTCTCTTTCACCTGGTGTGTTTTGTATAATGTGTGTGTGCCTCTGGAAACAAGTCATTTCTGTGAAGTCGCCCCGATCTGTCCATTAGTGTTGTGTTGAATGACACGGACTAATGAGAGTTAATTACCCTGATTAGTGTTTATCAGTGCTAGCACGCTTCATGCTTGTTTTCACTCAGTTTGGAACGCAATTAAAGAGATAATTCAACTAATAATTCAAATTATTTACCCCTCATGTCATTTCAAAGATATATGACAACAGAAGATGTATGGAAAATGGAAGCGGACTTGTAGAGTCAAGCTCAAAAAATGTATCTTAACAGAAGTCTAGTAGTTTTATGATCATTTATGGTGTTTCTTTTGACAGCACTCCTTCATCACATGGAAAACAGCAGATTAGTGTTGCTATTGTTAACTAAAATAGTTTTCTGTAATTGAAATAAAGCTGAAATAAAAAACATTTTTAATGTACTGCTATATGTATTATTTTATTTATTTAAATCAATTTATTTTTTCATTGATTTTAATCCATTTTTAATGCACTGTTAAGTATACTTTTATTTATTCAAATCAATTTTATTTTTTTATTCATTTTAATACATTTTAATGCACTGTTATATCTATAATTTATTTATTTAAATCAAATTTGTATTTATTCATTCCTTTTAATCAATTACTAATATACTATTATATGTATTATTTTATTTATTTAAATCAATTTATTTTATTTTTTTTTCCCATTCATTTTAATCAATTATTAATGTACTGTTATATCTATTATTTATATTTAAATCAATGTTTTATTCATTCATTCAATTTAATACATTTTTATGTACTGTTATGTATTATTTTATTTATTTAAATCAATTTATTTTATTTTTTTTTCCCATTCATTTTAATCAATTATTAATGTACTGTTATATCTATTATTTTTATTCAAACCACTTTTTTTATTCATTCATTCAATTTAATTAATTATTAATATACTGTTATATGTATTTTATTTATTTATTTAAATAAATTAATTTATTAATTCATTCATTTTAATCAATTATTAATATACTGTTATGTATTATTTTATTTATTTAAATCAATTTATTTATTTATTTTTCATTCATTTTAATCAAGTTATATCTATTATTTTTATTTAAATCATTCATTCATTCATTTTAATCAATTTTTAATGTAGTTATCTATCATTTTTATTTAAATCAAATTCATTCATTCATTTTAATTAATTATTAATGTACTGTTATATGTATTATTTTATTTATATTGGGCAATTAATTTCAGAGTGAACTATTCCTTTAAAAAGCATCTAGTTAATATCAAAAACTTTATATACACAAAGACGGTGCACTCATATTACTTATGAATGGGAGAAAGTGCAATGCGCAATATGGCGGAATAAGCCCCGCCTTCTAAATAAAACAGCCAATCGCTGATTGAGAAAGTCATTGTGTGCTTATGACTGCACATGCGCAATGGCTGCTCCAGCCTGGAAAACAAGCTTTTTAACACTATTCGAGCATAAGAAACATTTCCGAGCCGCTGTGGTCAGATTTCTTTGGTAATCTGTGGTCACCTGTGATGCGGTTCCCCTCCATGCTGATGTGCTGGAGGCTGCTCACGTCCGTCAGGCGCTCAGGGAAAACCGTCAGCTTGTTTTTGGAGAGGTTGATGCTGACCAAGTGCTCCATGTCACCGACCGCCTCCGGCAGTGTCGTGAGGACGTTACCCTGCAGATCCACCTCTACAGGAACACAACACAACCGTGCATTTATGCTTGTCTTGCAATCTGGATCTATCAGGACAATGGTAGAAACTATAAAACTCCCATGAAGCATTGCAAACGATGCAAGTACTGCACATCAGTCACTCTGAAACAGCTTGATGTGAAGAATATTTTGCAACCTCAACATGTACAATAATCACTACAGTTAACTAGTAAGATTGTTTAATATTTTTTGAAAGAGTCTCTTCTGGGGTGTAACGGTACACAAAACTGACGGTTCGGTACAGCAGGGGAGAGAAAACTAAATATAAATTAGCTTTTTTTTTTTTTAAACAGTGGTTTACTGAACAAATTGTCTGTCCTTAAATGAATTCAATTATGACAAAGTTTCTTAAAGATAAAAAAAATGATCTCTGCTAATGCTGTAAAGTGTAAACTATATAGGGAGCCCTTACTTGCACATTACTATAATATTAAAGGTTAACAACAGAGCCCAATTTTTAGATATAATAATCAACACTCAAATAACACATTGTGTGCAAACATGTAAACTTCACATTAGGCAGTTTTTGCATTAACTTCTAAATCTAATTATAAAATTATGTTTCTACTCCAATTCGTTGTTGAAATATAATCATTTATACACAGTGGCTGATTTATTTAAACACACATTAATAATCCAGACGTCACTAACAGGTTCAGTAGAATATAATGATATATAGGCTAATATAGTGCATATATTCAGTGAAAGAGTTGATTTCTCTAGTGAACTCACAGCTGTGGACACTGAATGACTTCTGAGGGAAATGTGTGTTTACAAGCTTTATTGACGTCTTTCCGCCGTTGAAACACTGACTGAGCGATTACACCACATATGATGTTTCAGTAAGCTGTAATGTATCCTCATACCTTCAGATGTTCATTCATGTTTATTGTTTGACTGAAGAGATGAACTGACGCGCCTATACAACGGCGATCTGTAACGTCACATTAAAGAGCGTCAATATGACATTTATCGTTTGAATTTCGTGATAAAATGGACAGAATACTTAATATGTTCGTGTGGGAACTCGGACTGAAGTGTGTTCCGCGCGTAAAACAAGACGACTGTTAAAGATTGCATTCGTACCGTTCGGTAGGGGAGACCGGGTATAGTTGTAACACGGGGAGAGTTGTAACGCTACCAATTCCACGAATCACAGATAAGATAGGAGTCATGTGACAGTTTCAGGTTTCTCTGGCTTCCTTTACGATCCCACATGGAGGTTTTCCAGTCTGTGTTGCTATCTCTCCTGAAGCTACAGCAGAAAATCTAATTCTGAGGTAAGAAAGTAAAAAAAATAACAAGGTAATATTTTGTTTAGTACTTCTACCGTTGTAGATAATGTTGTATGAGTTATATCAGGTCAAAGTGTAGTTTCTCTAGTAAAGAATGGTGTTTCAACCTCCTGCTAATTTCAAAGCACCATGCTAATACAGCTAGCTAAACAATGAGTGACAGTGGCGGGGTAGGTTGTAACACGTGTTTTGAAACAACCATCCACTTACATACAACTAAGAACATTTTTGTGATTTTAATAATTCTACAGAATGCGTATGTTTATGTTAATTTGCTCTCACACACACACCCATATGAATGTGCACCTACAGACATGCACAAACAAATGCACACGTGCATGCACAAACACACACAATATGCACATACACTCCCCATATTCACACATATTGTTGCAGCCATTCATTTAAAATAAAACTGTTGTTGTGGCATATCACTTGGAGTACCCTTAGTTTTTGTGCATTTTGTCTACCTGTTACAACTTACCCCAGTATGTGTTACAACCTACTCATCTCACAAAGTCTGTGATATAGTTGAAGAAATTTAAATTGTTGCTATTTGTAGTAGACAAATGTGGGTACTTTGCCTAAAAGTTTCAGACGTGTACCTAAAAAAAAAAGGGTAGTTTTAGGTGCTGAAGAAAGAAGTGTTACAACCATACCCGGTCTCCCCTACGCACCGTACCGGAAGCCCCGTACCGAAACGGTTCGGTACGAATACGTGTACCGTTACACCCCTAGTCTGTTCTGCTCACCAAAGCTGCATTTATTTGATCATAAATACAGTAAAACAGTGAAATACACTCACCTAAAGGATTATTAGGAACACCATACTAATACTGTGTTTGACCCCCTTTCACCTTCAGAACTGCCTTAATTCTACGTGGCATTGATTCAACAAGGTGCTGAAAGCATTCTTTAGAAATGTTGGCCCATATTGATAGGATAGCATCTTGCAGTTGATGGAGATTTGTGGGATGCACATCCAGGGCACGAAGCTCCCGTTCCACCACATCCCAAAGATGCTCTATTGGGTTGAGATCTGGTGACTGTGGGGGCCATTTTAGTACAGTGAACTCATTGTCATGTTCAAGAAACCAATTTGAAATGATTCGAGCTTTGTGACATGGTGCATTATCCTGCTGGAAGTAGCCATCAGAGGATGGGTACATGGTGGTCATAAAGGGATGGACATGGTCAGAAACAATGCTCAGGTAGGCCGTGGCATTTAAACGATGCCCAATTGGCACTAAGGGGCCTAAAGTGTGCCAAGAAAACATCCCCCACACCATTACACCACCACCACCAGCCTGCACAGTGGTAACAAGGCATGATGGATCCATGTTCTCATTCTGTTTACGCCAAATTCTGACTCTACCATCTGAATGTCTCAACAGAAATCGAGACTCATCAGACCAGGCAACATTTTTCCAGTCTTCAACTGTCCAATTTTGGTGAGCTCGTGCAAATTGTAGCCTCTTTTTCCTATTTGTAGTGGAGATGAGTGGTACCCGGTGGGGTCTTCTGCTGTTGTAGCCCATCCGCCTCAAGGTTGTGCGTGTTGTGGCTTCACAAATGCTTTGCTGCATACCTCGGTTGTAACGAGTGGTTATTTCAGTCAAAGTTGCTCTTCTATCAGCTTGAATCAGTCGGCCCATTCTCCTCTGACCTCTAGCATCAACAAGGCATTTTCGCCCACAGGACTGCCGCATACTGGATGTTTTTCCCTTTTCACACCATTCTTTGTAAACTCTAGAAATGGTTGTGCGTGAAAATCCCAGTAACTGAGCAGATTGTGAAATACTCAGACCGGCCCGTCTGGCACCAACAACCATGCCACGCTCAAAATTGCTTAAATCACCTTTCTTTCCCATTCTGACATTCAGTTTGGAGTTCAGGAGATTGTCTTGACCAGGACCACACCCCTAAATGCATTGAAGCAACTGCCATGTGATTGGTTGATTAGATAATTGCATTAATGAGAAATTGAACAGGTGTTCCTAATAATCCTTTAGGTGAGTGTATTACTCCAGTGTAAATCATCTGTTTTCTATGTGAATATATAGTAAAGTGTAATTTATTCCTGTGATCAAAGCTGAATTTATCATCATTACTCCAGTCTTCAGTGTCACATGATCCTTCAGAAATCATTCTGATATGATGATTTGATGCTCAACAAACATTTATGATTATTATCAGTGTTGAAAACAGTTGTGTAAAACATTTTTTTTTAGGATTCTTTGATAGAAAGTTCAAAAGAACAGCATTAATTTGAAATAGAAAGCTTTTGCAACATTGTACTACCGTTCAAAAGTTTGGGGTCAGTAAGATTTTTATTTAATTTTTTTTTTTGGGAAAGAACTTAAAGAAAGTAATACATTTACTCAGCAAGGATGCATTAAATTGATTGTGACAGTAAAGGCGTTTATAATGTTACAAAAGATTCTATTTCAAATAAATGCTGTTCTTTTCTATTGAGCTCAAATCATCATATCAGAATGATTTGTGAAGGATCATGTGACACTGAAGACTGGAGTAATGATGATAAATTCAGCTTTGATCACAGGAATAAATTACACTTCACTATATATTCACATAGAAAACAGATGATTTACATTAGAATAATATTTCACAATTTTACTTTTTTTTTTTGTATTTTTAATTAAATAAATGCAGCCTTAGTGAGCAGAACAGACTTCTTCTAAAACCATTAAAAATCTCCCCGATCAAAATGGCAGTGCGGACAGAAGTGAAAGTCTTACCTCTCAACTGTGTGAAAGTGTGGAAGAACTTGCTGCTCAAGGCTTTGATCTGGTTGTTGGCCAGAGAGATTGTGTGTATGTTGTGTGTGCAGCTGCGCATCATCTTGAAGACGCCGTCAGGGAAACTCACGAGGCCGCAGTCGGACAGATCTGAGGCAGAAAACAGGGCATTCGAGGTGAAGTCAGGTCATATGAAGAGAGCCGGCGCGCTGCAAATCAACAAGCTCCCGTTGTGCAATCACTCAGACACTATCAGAACCAGACATTAATGCAGTAATTTGGAGGCACTTGATGTGTGTGTGTTTAATCAGGTGCTGGGCTTCACAATGCTGCTGATTGCGGTGGGAGTTTATTTACTTCTGACATTAAATGACTGATATGATGAAAATGACACTTGATCAATTGGAAACTGGCCAGAATGAAGCGAGTGTGATTTATAAGAGCTTCTCCGCACAACGGCACCATCTACTGCCGACACTAACAGCCAAAACCAGACAATAACAAACTATGAGGAACAGGAAGTATATTTAAACAGTTTAGTATGGAAACATTTCTTTGGTTTTTAATCTTTTAGATATGATCATCCTCATGGAGGGACTCCCATCCTAAAATTTAAATGTCAACGATGTATTTTCTATTATTAAGACCCAATTTATACTATTAAAACAAATGTGTAAAATATTATTTAGAAAATATTAAGTTACATTATTATTACTTTCTGTTGTTTTTCCTACTCACTATAGAAATTTACTGTTATAGCTATTTTTTTTTTCTTATTTATTCATTTTAATAAATTTGTAATGTATAGTTATATCTATTATTTTATTTATTTAAATAAATGTATTTATTCATTCGTTCATTTTGATAATTTTTAATGTACTGTTATATCTATTATTTTATTTATTTAAATCAAATTATTTATTTAATCAATTTTATTTACATTTTTATATATATATATATATATACATTTACATAAATTATTTTATTTAAATACATTTATTTATTAATTCATTCAATTTAATCAATTTTGAATGTACTCATATCTATTATTTTATTTAAATCAAATTATTTTAATCCATTTTAATGTACTGTTATATCTATTATTTTTTATTTATTTAAATAATTTCTTTATGTATTAATTCAATTTAATTAATTTTTGATTCACTCTTATGTATTATTTTATTACTTTAAATCAATCAATTCTTAATGTACTGTAATATGTATTATTTTATTCATTTAAATTTAAATGTATTTATTCATTTTAATAAATTTTAATGTAATATGTATTGTTTTATTTAAATAATTTTATTTATTTATTCATTATTTATTCTTTCATTCATTTTAATAAATATGTATTTACTGTTATATGTATTATGTTATATATTTAAATACTTATTTAAATCAAATTTTGTATTTATGTATTAATTCATGTTAATCATTTTTTAATGATTTATTTCCACATACCCCCATAGCAGTCCCATGAGGTCGACGGACCCCAGCATGAAACATCAGGAGTTATGCATGTGTTTAGGAAGAGGTGACGGGGGGTAACCATGAAAACAGATTTCCTGTGAGATATGAAGTATTATTTAGTGGTATGTTTGCGGCGCCCACCCAGCGAGTCTCTGCCCTCCTCCATGGTGGCGTTTATCCTCCTGGCGACTCTGGCCACGGCCTCCGCCATCCTGTGGGGTGCAGGTGTGCTCTGAGGAGTGATGGGCGGGTTCAGTGGCGGCTGTCAATCATGCACAGGAAATCACAGGTATGAGCCACCGACAGCCACTTCCTGCCAGAGCGCACAAACATGCATCATAAAGCTCTCTGGAGTCATCAATATCTGCTCATGCACATCATGTCTGGATGCAGCCTTATACATACATATATATATATATGCTAAAATATGTGTGTGTGTATATACAGTACCGGTCAAAAGTTTGGAAACGTTACTATTTTTAATGTTTTTGAAAGAAGTCTCTTCTGCTCATCAAGCCTGCATTTATTTGATCAAAAATACAGAAAAAAAAACAGTAATATTGTGAAATATTACAATTTAAAATAATTTTTTTTTTATTGAAAAAAATTAAAAACTAAAGAAATGATTAATCGCATCCAAAATAAAAGTTAGTGTTTACATAATATATGTGTGTGTACTGTGTATAATTATTATGTATATATAAATACACACACATGCATGTATATATTTAAGAAATATTTCCATAATAATAAAAATAAAATATTTTATATATATATAATTTTTTTCTTAAATACATGCATGTGTGTGTATTTATATATACATAATTGTACACAGTACACACACACATTATGTAAACACTAACTTTTATTTTGGATGCGATTAATCATTTCTTTAGTTTTTAATCCTGTAGATATGATCATCCTGATGGAGGGAAAATTTAAAAGTCAACTATATATTTTCTATTATAAAGACCCAATATTATAAATATGTGTAAAATATTATTTGGAAAATATTAAGTTGCAGTATTATTACTTTCTGTTGTTTTTCCTACTCAGTATAGAAATGTACTGTTATAGCTATTATTTTATTTACTTAAATACATTTTCTTATTAATTCATTTTAATCAATTTTTAATATACTGTTTTTATTTAAATGTATTTATTCATTCATTCATTTTAATAATTTATGTACTGTTATATCTATTATTTTATTTATTTAAATCAATTTATTTATTTATTAATTTATTTTGATCCATTTTTAATAAATGTTCAGTTTTGATTAATCGATTTGACAGTATATACTTTAAAATATTATTTATTTATGTGATGCAAAGCTGAATTTTTTTGCTGTGTCATGAGTTGTTTGGGCCATTTTTAACTTCCAAAACTATAACAACTCATGACACAGCAAAAATGTAAAAGATAATATAGAAAAACATCATCACTGGCCAACAGAATTTTTACATTATTAATTACAACTGCTAAAACACCCCGTCCCGCCCTGATATTTTCGCTAACATACTTTTGTCCTTGAACATTTCAGTTCAAATCTACCTTCATTTCATAGTGTAATGCATTTAATGTGCAATCATGAGAAAAAGCAAAGCATTGACAGATAAAGCCTCAAACAGCTGAACAGACGAATATAGAAACACATGGAGTTATTAATAGCACGAGCATTTCTGCATCTGAACGAACATTACCATATTTAATGGCACATCACAAATATCAACTAGTTCTATGGACTGCTGTATTATTGATAAGTTTATGATATGATGACGTCACGCCATTCATTGAACTAAAGGCATTAAAATAACAACACAAGCACATGCAAAGCTGTAAAGTAAAGCGGATTGTTCATCTAGAGCTGGTGAAGCCTCACATTCAGACATGCGATGCGGTCTCACCGTCTCCATTCAGCGGACAGATGACTTAGTTTAGTTAGAAAGTGTGTTTTTGTTCTGTAATGCGAGACCAGACATACCGGATGCCGGATTCCGCTACAACTGACGTAAAAAATA
>CM077187.1:37232785-37260285 GCA_039654105.1 Coreius guichenoti | reverse complement strand
CACACAGCCAGGGCAACTAAGGAGTGGCTCCGTAAGAAGCATCTCAAGGTCCTGGAGTGGCCTAGCCAGTCTCCAGACCTGAACCCAATAGAAAATCTTTGGAGGGAGCTGAAAGTCCGTATTGCCCAGCGACAGCCCCGAAACCTGAAGGATCTGGAGAAGGTCTGTATGGAGGAGTGGGCCAAAATCCCTGCTGCAGTGTGTGCAAACCTGGTCAAGAACTACAGGAAACGTATGATCTCTGTAATTGCAAACAAAGGTTTCTGTACCAAATATTAAGTTCTGCTTTTCTGATGTATCAAATACTTATGTCATGCAATAAAATGCAAATTAATTACTTAAAAATCATACAATGTGATTTTCTGGATTTTTGTTTTAGATTCCGTTACTCACAGTTGAAGAGTACCTATGATAAAAATTACAGACTTCTACATGCTTTGTAAGTGGGCAAACCTGCAAAATCGGCAGTGTATCAAATACTTGTTCTCCCCACTGTAGATAGATAGACAGATAGAGGGAGGGATGGATGGACAGATAGATAAATAGATAGATAGATGGATGGATAGAGGAGGGAGGGATGGATGGATGGATGGATGGATGGATAGATGGAGGGAGGGATGGATGGACAGATAGATAAATAGATAGATAGATAGATGGATGGATAGATGGAGGGAGGGATGGATGGACAGATAGATAAATAGATAGATAGATAGATGGATGGATGGATGGATGGACATATAATTATCTTATTTTTTATAAATGATTCAGTAAAGAACAGTTTTTAAAGCTTTCAGGCAAATATTTTTATTTCTATTAGCAAAAATAACATTGGCTGATCTCCAATCTTTACACAAAGATTCATATATTATATTTACATAAATATCACGGCTTTATTTATGCATTATTTACAATAAATATTTACACAGTTTCTCCACCACATGGTGTGATTGTGAATACATAGACAGTGCTTGATTATACTCCTTTATCTCCTGTAGACTCGAGGAGAGAAATGTTTGTGTTCTGATGTTTGAGCTCAATGAGGAATCCTGAGACAGTCTCAGGGAAGTGTTGCGTTTCCTCTCGTGTTCTGGATAGTGTTGCTCGTCTCTCACAGGCTCTGGATCTGCTCTGGGTCTGCTCTGGATCTGCTCTGGATCTGCTCTGGATCTGCTCTGGATCTGCTCTGGATCTGCTCTGGATCTGCTCTGGATCTGCTCTGGTCTCCTGATGATTGACAGTCTCTCCGTCAGAGGCAGCCACACTCCTCCACCAGCATGTCTTCGTGGTGTCTCAGGATGAGCTCTCCGTTCTCGTAGTAGAGCATGCTGAGCGGACTCATCTTGGTGGGAGCGCAGCAGGCGGCCGGAGCTCGGCTGGGATGGTAATACTTCAGCAAACTCTGAGGAGAGACAGGCGGAGAGCAGCGTTACTTCACTATCATTCATTACGCTTTATTTTCAGACTGTCCATTTTTATTTTAACTTCACTTCAAGATTTAGTAATTTTGCTGTGTTTTTCTTTTTAGTTTTTATTCATTTTAATTTCAGCTTTAATTTGTTAAAGTTAAACTAAAGGACAATGAGAAATGTTGCCTTGGCAGCTAGATAAATAAAATAAGTTTGTTTTTTATATTCATATTTATATACATTTTTATTTATGTTTGTTTTATTTTAATTTACCTATTGTAATTTTGATTTCATTTTTAGCTGTAGTTATTTTAGTACTGAAATGAAAATGAGAAATAAAATGTTATATTTTATTTTATTTCAGTTTATTTCAAGTAACGATTTTTTTGTCATTTTATTTCAGTTTTAGTTTTATTTATTTTACTTTAGTTAACATTTGTTTTATTTCAAGTAATGAAAAAACTCAAATTGAAATAAAAATGTACATGAAATTACATAAAAACAATTTTTTTTAGTACTTTAAATGAAAATGAGAAATGTTGCTGAAATAAAATATTTTTTGTTAACGTATTTTATGTCAAGTGACAAAAATGTTTTTAATGTAATTTTTATTTCAGTTTTAGCTGTAGTTATTTTAGTACTGAAAGGAAAATGACAAATAAGACGTTTTTTATATTTTATTTCAAGTGACAAATGTTTTTGTCATTTTATTTCAGTTTTTGTTTATTTAATTTACTTTGGTTAACATTTATTTTATTTCAAGTAATGAAAAAAAAAATGACATAAAACATAATTTTGTAAATGAGAAATGTTGCTGTAATAAAATAATTTTTTGGTGATCATTTATTTTATTATTTTAAGTGACAAAAACGTTTTTTTTAATTTCAGTTTCAGCTTTAGTTATTTTAGTCCTGAAGTGAAAATGAGAATTTTTTAAATATTTTATCTGATCTCAAGTATTGAAAGTATATGACAATTTTTAATGTCATTTCTATTTCAGTTTTAGTTATTTCAGTACTTCTATTAAAAAGCTAAATGAAAATGAGAAAATGTGTCTTGTTTATTTTATCTCAAGTAATTTTTAATTTAACAATTTTTTTATGTCATTTTTATTTCAGTTTTAGATATTAGAAAATGAAAAAATTGGCCTTGGCAACTAGCGGAAATAAGTTTAAATTTCAAGTAATGAAAATGTATTTTTATGGTTTACCTCTGTTCAAACATTGAGTATTAGTGGTTTAATGTCAGAAATAACTGCGCTCACCTGCATGTAGGCGTGGTTGGTGGGATGAAGCTCTTCCCCCAGCGGGTTCGGGCAGCTTCCCTCACAGCGGTACGCGTTGTACTTCTTGGGGAAGACGATCCACGAGCCCCATCCGATCTGATTGAAGTCCACGTGCATGTCGACTCTCCTGCACATGGAGCTCTTCTCCGCCGGGCTCCTGACCGGCTCCGGGCTCCTCATGGGCTGACCCCTGCGCCCCCTCTTGCTCTTGTGCGGCCTCTCTCTCCGCACCTCCTTTCCTTCGGTGTTGAACAAGAACTTGGACTTCTCGGCCGTGTGGAGGAGACTGGCCTTGTCTTGCTCTCCCTGCTCGGAGCTGGTGTGTGAGAAGATCAGCAGCATGGCTCGGTGACGGATGCCGTCCATGTGCCTGGGCCCGTTCTGGAGAAACCTCACGGCTCTCTTCGTCTTCACGCGCCTCCTCTCGGTGAGCCTGGGGCCGATCCAGTCTAGAAGCAGCTCTGTGACGTTGTAGACCCTCCAGTGATGGGAGACGCTCATCAGAGACGATCCTGACAGCCGGCCCAGAGACTGGTTTTCCAGGCACACGTGGCGCTGGGTGCACGGGACGTCCTGCTGGTGTCTGAGCTCCACTGTGAGGTTGGTTTGATGCGTTTCTCTGGGAACACGAATCCTCAGCTCCGCGGCCTGAATCTGACGTTCGGACAGCACGGAGGAAAGGTCGAAGTGTGTGACGTAGTGCGTGTCTTGATTGATCACACCTGGAAAAGATGAAGAAAAGACATACATAAATGATTTATACTGTAAAGCAATGCAACTTTTCTCCCTTTGCTTGTGTGATGAAATGCGTCCTGCACAGGTTGTGTGAGAGGCTCTTTTGATATGTATTTTTCTCCAGGGATGAATGACTCTCACACAAACCTGAAGGTAATGAGGTGATTTGTGCAGCTGAACACACACACTTTGATCCTCGTGTGTGTGAGGCTGTTGTCCAGTGGCGTGTATTAGGCCTGTACATTTACATTAAAATCACTAATTGCTTTGGTTTATCTAATAAGTGTTCCTGGCTGTGTTTAACAGCTCTGCCATTCAACATCAGACACATAATCATTAGAGGACTTCTTTAATACTGCTCCATCTTTGATTTCTGGAAGCATTGCACTTTAACAATATTATCATTATTATTTAGAATATTTATTATATTTTTCTTGTTGCAGTCTAATGATTATTAGGTATATTCTATGTAATTTATTCTAAATAATAATCTGCAAAAATAAAATACAATATTTGTGATCATTTAAAATATTTATTATTTTTTCTTGTAGTCTAATGATTATTCTAAATATTTCTAAATAATCGTTAGACTGTATATAAAATATAATATATAATAATAATTTAAAATATTTAGTATATTATTATATTTTTCTTGTTGCAGTCTAATAGTTATTATTTATATTCTATATAATTTATTTTAAATAATCGTTAGACTGCAACAATAGAATATAATATCTGAGATCATTTAAAAATATTTATTATATTTTTCTTGTAGTCAAATTATTATTCTAAATAATTCTAAATATTCTAAATAATCATTAGACTGTAGCAATAAAATATAATATCTGAGACCATAATAATTAAATATATGTTTCTTGTTGCAGTCATGTTTATTCTAAATAATCATTAGACTAACAGTAAAATATAATATTTGAGATAATAATAATTCAAAATATTTATTATATTAGTATATTTCTCTTTTTGAAGTCTAATGATTATTCTATTCTAAATAATGTATTTTAAAAAATCATTAACAATAAAATATAATATTTGAGATAATTTAAAATATTTATTTTATAATAATCATTAGACTGTAGCAATATAATATCTGAATATTATATTTTTCTTTTGCAGTCTAATTCTGTTTATTATAAATAATTCTAATTTAATCTAAATAATCATTAGACTGCTACAATAATAATAGAATGCATATTTTAAATAATAATAATAATATATAATACATTTCTTTAAATCGTTTGAAATGTATTCATTCAAATTCATGTATTAAAGAAGCATTAATGAGGATGAAGTATGAATATCGATAGGCTATATTGATTTTATAAACCTCTTTTTCTCCCTCCTAGCACAAATAAGATGAATATTAAGAACCCGCGATCAATTAGTCAAAGGTGTGTCTCATTTCTTGAATTTTTATGCCGTTTCACATCATCAATCTGATTAAACCCCGCGCAGTATCGATCAGATATTAGGTTGATCTTAATGGAGAGTCCAGGCAGCGCGACCATAATCCCCTCAGAACACACACCGGATCGAAACCCATCGTTTAACACCTCCAGAGCTCGTGCACATCCCCGCGCTCGCGCTCGCGCTCGGAACCCGGGGCTCCTAATCTAATCAGACGACGTGTGAAAAAGAGCCGAGGAGGCTGATGTTGATTTGGGTTTGTGTAAGGATGTCTGGCGAGGGTCTAATCCACATCAGCTTTGCGCAGAGCATTAGTCCTGGACTCATTCAGCAGCACGTGAGATGTGGATTGAAGGTGTCTGGCGCTGAGATTTGACAGCCAGGAGCCAGGGACCCCCAACAAAAGAGCCTGCGTTTGCACCGAGGTGCGCAACTCTCCCCTGTTTACATGCAAAAATCAATGCACATTTTTAGCAGCCATATAGAGAATCAGATCTTACTCTTTGACAGGATGCTCTTGATGGTGTCCGCGTGCTCGTGCTCCATACTCTCCACGGGACGCGTCTGGTTGAGTTTGAAATGCCGGTAGAGGTGCATCATATAAGTGGGTAGATGATGCCGATGGCTCCGGTCCGCTCTGGACGTACTCCTTGCGCCATGTTTTCCGAATACTCCAAGAAGCAGAAGTTGGTAGCAGGCCAGGCGCAAAGCTCCGTGCGCATGCATGATGGACTGAAGTCAGAATGACAGGTCGAGGGGTCCAGGAGCGCTTTTATACCCCCTCCCTCCGGTCCTCTGCATATTTAACAAGTAGCAGAGGACATTAAAGGAAATTGACATGCCATGACAGCTCATCATCTATTCATGTGGTAATGCGGCGCATATTTTACAATGAACAATTAGAACACCTTGCGCCCGGTGACGTCCCTAAAGTTGCTTTTGCCCTTTGAAGACTGTGATGGCACTTTCACTGCGCGAGCTCAAGCCAGGGCGTCAGATGTGTGTGTGTCTCTCAACCCTTATCAAGTGCATAAAACATAACATTTATATATTGACTCAAAATAAATGTTGTCTTATTTTGATGTGTAGGTTCAGTCACATTTACATCATTGCATTGCCTCTGACCTTCTGGCTTAACTTGCAAATCATTTTGTGGGTATTAGTAGAATAGAAAATAATTTAGTGAATTTTAAGTTATGAGTTATATCGATTGCATAAATAAAAAAAATTGCAATTATATATGTATATAAATAAATGCAAAAATATAGAGCAATTTTTCATATTTATTTTATTTTAATTAATTTAAAATTTAATTTAAGGCAGCAATTAAGATTCAAGTTATGAGTTATATCGATATATATTGCATAAATATAAAAATTTGTAAAAAATTATATATATATATAACCTATATATATTTTTTTGCAATTTTATATATATATATATAATAGCAAAAATAAATATATTGCAATTTGCATATTTATTTTATTTTAATTAATTTAATTTAAGGCAGCAATTAAGAGTTATGAGTTATATCGATATACATTGCATAAATATAAAAAATTATATATATATATATAATTACAAAATAAATATATTGCAATTTTGCATTTTAATTAATTTAATTTAAGGTAGCAATTAAGATTGTTTTCATTTTAAAGATACACACATATATAATGTATAATAATCAATTAATTGTGATTAATCGCATCTAACATAAAAGTTTGAATATATATATATATACACACACGTCATATGGTGAGTCTATATGTCTGCGTATGTATATAAATTACACACACACATTTATATATTATATATTTACAAACTTTTATGTTAGATGTGATTAATTGCGATTAATCGATTATTATACATTATATATATATATATATCTCATATGGTGACTATATACATATGGTGTCTGTGTGTATGTATATTACACACACATATATTTACAAACTAATATATATATATATATATATATATATATATATAAAACTTTTATAGATGAAATGAATGGCTAGACAGACTAATATACACAATACACGTTTTCTGTTTCTGGTTGAACTGATTTTAGGATCCTGCAGCGCCTGGCACCAAACACACACACACGCGCGCGCGCGCGGACACACGCATGCTCAAAGAGCCCGTCTTCCAAATCGCGAGTGCCTTCTTTTTTCTTTCTTTCTTTCCTTCTTTCCTTCCCTCCCGAGTGTTTGACTCCAGCCGTGCACAGAGAGATCCGCTGAAGGAAGAGAGAGAGAGAGAGAGAGAGAGAGAGAGAGAGAGAGAGAGAGAGAGAGAGAGAGAGAGAGTGTGTGTGTGTGTGTTTGCTCAGGCCAGCGGTTCTGCTTTGAAGGCGGAGGCTGTTTCACGGCAATGGTGAGTGCTTAACTTTCTGCACTGCTTTATGTGATCACATGCATGGATGTAGCCTACATGGCTCACGAAGCTGCATTGCTGTAGTTGTGAAAAGCCCGAGTGTGTAACAGATCGGATCTGTTCAGAGCGTCAATGTAGCGGTATGCTATTCTGCGTTACACTGCATGCACGTGATTCACTTGAGTCAGTATATAACACACGATAACGAGTGTGTGGTGTGTGTAAATCAGTTTAGAACGCACACGCTGAGAAGATAGCTTACAAGAAACGCGTGAAAATGATTTACCTTGGAGTTTTGATTCAGTGAACCGATTCTTTCGAACGAATCTTTTCATGCTCTGTGAATGAAACATCTAGCCAAATGTAAGTATAGCCCCAAACCCACTTCACAGTTTGGACTCGACCGAGTCATTCAAGTGAACCGACTCAAATGAACGATTCGTTCGCGAATTAGACCTCGCTTCAATTATCAAAAGAGAATCGTTTGTGTATGTATCGCATTGAGTTACTTTGTTGTAGCAAACAACTAACGATTAAACTAACATTCACGGCCATTATCTTGATATTTGAATAACGTATGAAGTCTTTCACACCCTGAGGTGAGTTTATAAAGCTTTTTCATAACTAAGGGAATGTCAATTTGTGGAAAACGTGTCATATTTCACCCCGAACATTAAAAACTATTTTTCTTGACAGACTTCGTGAGATTCACCCTCCTCTAACTGCTCAAATTCATTAAATAAGACATAATCTATTTCTCATTATTGAAAATGGATGAAACCCACATGTTTAAATCTTATCAATCCACATAAAAGCTATTTGATATTAGTGGATTGAAATGCTAATGTGTGGATCGAGAGTCGAGCTTATGAAGATTAATGGTGATGAAGTTCGTTTCGATGCTGTTGGGTTATTTGATCTGATGGTCATCAGAACTCTATGAATAATAATCCATGTGTTTGAACCTGTCAGTGCTAGATTAGAGGGATTGAATGAAGTCAGGTGAAGTGCTTACAGGTCATTATAGGAATGAGGCCAACTGAAAGCACACTCAATTCATATTTAATATATGCTATCAATATAGATGCATTTAAGGGGAATGCTTAGGATGTTTCTTTAGATATTTCATAAAACTTTATTAGAATTTTGAGATTGGTCACATGGTCTATATGAGGGTTTGATCCAGAAGTCCATTGCACAAATACTAATTTCCTCTAGCAGTGATTTTGTGTTTTAGATGCAAACATCTGTCGTTAAATAGAATTCTTCAATTCTGTCCTTCAAACTACAATTTTAATTTTGAAGTATAGCGTTTTTCTGTGCCAAATACACTCCTTTAGGATTCTGAAAGTTTTTTTTCGAGTATGGCCCTGTATGATGTCATAAAGGGCGGAATTCCTTGTATGTGCACTTCTCCCGTGTACACACACACACACACACACACACACATCATCCAGAGCAAGAGCAAGAGCGCGTCCATCAACGAGCTTCGTTCAGGTTACGGGAGCCGTCAGCGGCGCTGGCGTTGTGTGTTTAGACACGAGATCAACAGTGCCACTAAAGAAGTGTGTTTCTGGTGTGAGGGAAAGATCACCTTGTTCAGCTTCCCAAATAACCCAGCGTTAAGGGAACAGTGGATGCAGTTTGTGTTTCCGGAGTTCTGCAAGTGTGTGTGTGTGTGTGTGTGTGTGTGTTTGTTCCCGGTCATGAGTGGAAACCGCAGGCGGTGAGTGAAACTGCATCAAATGTGTGTGTTTTGTTGGCAATCGGCGCGTAAGTGCATATAATGTGAACAACACCAACGTATAGTGAATCAAGAGTTATCCAAGGATAATGCTGTGATGTGTGTGTGTGTGTGTGCTCGAGATTCTTTAGCTCCGCCTCCACGAGCTCGGCTGTTTTTGGAAAGAATCGGTACAGCGTATCTGTCTTTTATAAATATGATATAGTCGTCACATGGTCTATATGAGGTTTTGATCCAGAAGTCCATTGCACAAACACTTGTTTTCTCTAGCAGTGATTTTGTGTTTTAGGTTTAAACATCTGTCGTTGAGTAGAATTCTTCAATTCTGTCCTTCAAACTACAATTCCAAAATCACAATTTTAATTGCTATTGCAAACACTAAATCCACATTTCTATTTTAGCCTCTTTGTGATTTCATAATTGTCTTACTTTCAAATTCAGCTGAAAAGCCAAATCATTTTAAAAAATGTAATAGATTTTATATATGTGAATAAACAGCAGGTTGCCATTGTGACAACTTGCCCCTAATTAGTGTGACAACATGCCCCACTACTGGATTCAACGTGTGGTGTGCAATGTTCAAAATGTTGTTGTAATCAATACTTTTAAGTTTGTGTCCATTGCACAAATACTGATTTTCTCTAGCAGTGATTTAGAGTTTTAGAGGCAAACATCTGTTGTTGAATAGAATTCTTCAATTCTGTCCTTAAAACTACAATTCCAAAATCACAATTTTAATTGCTATTGGTGAACACTAAATCCACATTGGGATACCCTTTCTAATTTAAAATCATAATTGCCTTACTTTCAAATTTAGCTGAAAAGCTGAATCATTTAAAAATGTAATAGATTTTATATATGTGGTTTCGTCAACAAATTCTTCTTAAATCAGTGTGAATAAAGCAGGTTCCCATTGTGACAACATGCCCCGCTTCTGGGTCTGTACAGAAATTGACTTTCAAAGAACCTACATTTTTGTAACCCAGTCTGAGAAATATTAATTGGAAATAGAATTAATTGGAATAATTTCGTCCTATAAACTGCATCTGATCTTGGCAGTGTGAACATGGATTGTTATGGATTCTTAGAAACTTTGTGGTTTATTCAAAGCAAAAATCACATCAGGAATAAATCAGTGGAGGGATTATTTTTGGATCGGTTGTTTTTTGGACAGCTCGAGTTTGTTGCTGCAAAAAGACGATTAATTCACATGCACTTAAAATCTCTGAATGTCATTTATGTGAAATGCATCTTTAAAAGCAAAACATTTGGCAGTAATATTGCAGCATTTGAGCACAGATACAGCAGCTTAACTCTAATGCAATGATATGTAACGTGACTCAAGTGTTTATTTAATGTGTTGCTGATTTTGTGTTTGTGGTTTGTGCTGTACACTGAATGTGACTTCATCTGTTGTGATGTGTGTGTGTGTGTGTGTGTGTGTGTAAAGATGATCTCAGCCACTAGATGTCATACGGTACGTCCAGCTTTCGTCTGATGTCTGTCCAGTAATAGTACGGCTGTGTCTGAAAGATGAAAATGCTCAGACGGTCATTTTTTTGAAGGCAGCATTCAGAAGCTGTGTCTGGTGGAGCGGCTGAATGTCCTTTTTATTTTTAAACCTATGATTTAATTTCTACCAAAATAGAAATAAGCATCATAGTCATGATGAAATATTCACTTGGATATGCCTGCAGCTCATGTTAGATCATCAGATATGACTGTCTAGTGTTATTTTAGTATAATTACTTTACATTACAGTAATTTATAATACTGATCAGAGCGAGTCTCCATAATTCACTGAAGTCACATGTTCTGGCTCAAAGGTTATGTTCAGACTGCCATCAGCAAAAATATTTTTTGAATATTCAGATTTTTGAAAGTCTAGATAGAAAAAAAACACATGAAATCATGAAATTCTTTTTTTCAAATCTGATTCAAATCACATTTGGAGGTGGTTTGAAATGCGATTACAATCAGATTTTTACAGATGTGTCCCAGTCTGGATGGTTTGGCTACTCAAATCGAATTTCAAATCATCTTTATGCGACACACAACGTTGTTGGAACATCACTTTTCCTGCATCCATTTTGAAAGCCTCGTCACACACACTAAAGCAGCCCATGCTGATAGGTTGGTTATGTCTGGACACACAAATCATATTTGGTCATTGCCTGAAAAGATCTGATTTGACAAAATCTGATTTGCATTCAGTCTGAACATAGCCAAATGAGCCAAGAACGGGAGATCCTCTGAGCTTGAGTGCGTGTGCGACTGATGGCGCGAGAAGTAAGCTACTAATGATGAATATTAGGATTTATTGTTGTAAATGTAAATCATATTTCACAACTGTCAGTTCTGTCATGACAACTCTTGGAGTGTTTGGCATGGTAATGGACACGACAGTGTTGGTATGTTTGGTCTTGGCAGAATAGATCTGCTACAGCAGCAACTGCTATTGCTGTTGCTGCTGCTGTTATTGCTGCTGCTGCTGCTGTTATTGCTGCTGCTGCTGCTGTTATTGCTGCTGTTGCTGTTGCTGCTGCTGCTGCTGCTGCTGTTGTTGCTGCTGCTGCTGCTGTTGCTGTTGCTGTTGCTGTTGCTGCTGCTGTTGCTGCTGCTGCTGCTGCTGCTGGTGCTGCTGTTGTTGCTGCTGGTGCTGCTGCTGTTGCTGCTGCTGCTGCTGTTGTTGCTGCTGCTGCTGCTGCTGCTGTTGCTGTTGCTGTTGCTGTTGCTGCTGCTGCTGTTGCTGCTGGTGCTGCTGTTGTTGCTGCTGGTGCTGCTGTTGCTGCTGTTGTTGCTGTTGCTGCTGCTGTTATTGCTGCTGTTGCTGTTGCTGCTGCTGTTATTGCTGCTACTGCTTCTGCTGCTGCTGTTATTGCTGTTGCTGCTGCTGTTATTGCTGCTGCTGCTTCTGCTGCTGCTGTTATTGCTGCTGCTGCTGTTGCTGTTGCTGTTGCTGCTGCTGTTATTGCTGCTACTGCTTCTGCTGCTGCTGTTATTGCTGTTGTTGCTGCTGCTGTTATTGCTGCTGCTGCTTCTGCTGCTGCTGTTATTGCTGCTGCTGCTGTTGCTGTTGCTGTTGCTGTTGCTGCTGCTGTTGCTGCTGTTGCTGTTGCTGCTGCTGTTATTGCTGCTGCTGCTGCTGTTGCTGTTATTGCTGTTATTGCTGCTGTTGCTGTTGCTGCTGCTGTTGTTGCTGCTGCTGTTATTGCTGCTGCTGTTGCTGCTGCTGTTGCTGTTGCTGTTATTGCTGCTGCTGCTGCTGCTGCTGTTGTTGTTTCACACTGCAAGCATGTGCTTCGTCAGCGTAACTACACCGTGACTGCGTGAGAGTGTTCACACTGGAAGCGTTTGTACAGCGTCACAGCAGCGGCTCCAACACTACATATAATGCTCATTTATATCTCATAAGTGAGTATTTCTTCATAAAGACAACTAGCCTATATTTGTTTTTAGAAGTTGGTCATTTATAAACTTGATAGTCTTGAAAGTTTGGTAACATGTAGGCAACAACATTCACATGTAAACAGGAAACGACAAACACAACCAAGGAAACAGTTCCGATCATGTCGTTTCATTCATACTTCGATATGTTTACAAGACAGCAAACTGCGGACAAAAAAAAAAAACGCGCACTCTTGTTTGATTTGAGTAGTGCTAGAGCCTATATAGGCTACCTGTCTGTGTATTAGCCTAATAAACTAAAAGAACATTTATATATCATATTTGCTGGCTAGCTTACTTTTGTTTTTTTTTATAATACGATATACTTTCACCCAAACTGAATAATTAAAAACAAGTTTAAATGGGTAAGTCTTCTATAAATACTTTGATTCATTTTCTTTTCTGACATACTCCAGTTCTTGTTAAAACACACTAGATATGCTTATTCTGTGCATTTTGAGCACTTTTTGTGTGAAATCATATTTATTTTGTCCATCAAAAGTGTGATTTCTCTTTAATTGAGCGTCACCAGCGCAGCAAAAGTAGGCTCGGCGCCGAAACCTCTGCTTCACTGCTGATGCGACGCTCCTGCTTGACGCTCACACACTGCTCCTGCTCCCGGTGTGAATGCACTCATTGCTCAACATGCACGCCGAAAAAAATATGCGGCGTGAAACGGCCGTTATTGCTGCTGCTGCTCCTGTTATTGATGCTTCTGCTGCTTTGTTCCTGTTATTGATGCTTCTGCTGCTGCTGATCCTGTTATTGATGCTTCTGCTGCTGCTGCTCCTGTTATTGATGCTTCTGTTGCTGCTGATGCTTCTGTTATTGCGGGACTTGCTACTGCCAAAACACACGACACGCTGCTGTGAGCAAGTAAGACGTTGCTGCTGTACAATATAGCATACATGAATTACCTGTAGCAGATCTATACAGGTGGAGCTGGGGAAGGTAGAGGGTTTCTGAAAGCATTGCAACTGCTACAGCAAATGCTGACCCGTATTTGAAGGTTGAGCAGCGAGCTCATTGGCTACTGATACAGCAGGAACCAATCAGCTGTGCTCTATAGAGAATGATGTGATTGCAAGCAGATTGAGTTCATCTTCAGCCTGCGCCATCTAGAGTTTCATGACAGAAATTTGTATTTGTTTGTGAACTATTGCAGGTTACTTGACAATGCCTAATAATTCATAATGATGTCGGACTGAGCTGTAAAACCTATTTAAGCTCTCAAGTACTGGATTACTGGAGTAATATTTTATTAAGGTATCTGTTCTTTTACTCAAGATTTCTTGACTTGATTTGTGCACTTCATGCACCACTGGTTTTAGTTAACTATAATAACCCTGTTGTAGTCACTAACTGACCGTGCAGCAGGAGAGTTAGCCCTCATCAGGGTCTTTGATGTGTGTTTTCAGTTTCGTTGATCATTGAGGGTGAATCCAGACAGGAAAATGTTCTTCCTAACGGAAGCACACGCTAGCACAGGTGTCTCGCTCTCAGAGCAGAGCGAGTCCAGTCGGAAAAGGATGTTTAAAACACAAAAGCTCATTCATCAGAGAGGCAGAGAGCAGACGGAGGGCAGCAGGAAACGGGCAGGTAACCGTTTCGCTTTTCACAGCCTGTGAGGAAGTTTCACAGGAAGCTGAAATGTTGTTCACTATATCACTTGACTTGTCACCGCCACTCGATCGATGTCTGCTTTGCCTCATTTCTTTAAGCGTAGCTGCTTTAACAGAACAAATATTCCCTCATGCTCGTTTAACTGTGAAGTACCACAAGGGCAACGTCACAAGAGCCTCATAAAAAAAGAGATGCATGATTTCCGCTCTTCGCCGAGGCTCTTGCATGCATCTCTTCACTTACAGGTTCATCAAAGCCGTTAGAGGAAGAAACAGGTGTGGCCGGGTTTGTTCTCTCGCAAACCACGCGAATCCTGCAGAAAAGATGCTGTACTTTAGTTTGCTTCTTGGATTAGCACATTATAATTGACATATGGACCTGCTTCTATTGAGTCTTATTTGGAGCTTGACAGCCTTTTGGTCGCTAATGTTTTTAGATTTAGAAGAGTGCTGAGTGATTTTTCATTTTGAGCTTTCTTTAAGGAACTTTTCTGAGCTCACATCAACGTGTTGGAATATGGAGAGTTTTCTCTGATTCTGGTGTCATAATGTTCTTTTTTGCCGTGACGCAACTCATGAGTTGTGTGTTGGACTCAGATGAGCAGAAGTCCTCCAGTGAGTTTGTGTACATGTGTTTTGAGAACAGTGTAAATTTAGCTAAGATTGAGATAGTACAGCAATTTCCTGCCTCACCCTGTTGCCCCATGTTGTGTTTCTCTCTCTCTCTCTCTCTCTCTCTCTCTCTCTCTCTCTCTCTCTCTCTCTCTCTCTCTCTCTCTCTCTCTCTCTCTCTCTCTCTCTCTCTCTCTGTGTGTGTGTGTCACAATTGCCCTTTGCTGCCTCAGTCAGTCACACAAACGTCTTGCACTCCATCAGAAGTTTTTTCTAAATACCCCCTGAACACTGTCCTTAAACCCTGTGACTGAGAAACTGGACACAGTCAGATCACTTTGAATCTGCGGTAAAATCTATATAATTCTGAATTTCAGATGGGTGAAATGTTGCTGAGAGTACTACATCCTATCTAAATGTATAAATAAATTAGCCAAAATATTAAATAAATGAACACATTTTGCAAGCACCGGTTCTGTATGGAACAAGCGGAGTTTACTTGGTTATAGTTTAGAGACTATCCCAACAAGATCTGGCGACACCTCAGTTTGTCAAAATCCTTAAAGCTGAAAATGTTTACTAAAATAAATCATTGTTTTTAAATGTTATTTTAGGGATGGGGTGTAATATAGACTTATAAATGCAAATAAATATAAAAATATTTATACTAACATTTTGAATTTTTAACAGTTTTGTATTTTATATTTTAATAGTAAAGTATAGCTACATATTCTGTATATACATATTTAATATTAACAGATTTGTATGTATTTATTTCAGTAGTTTAATTTGAATTATTTTATTATTTACTTTTGTAGTAATAATAATAATAATAATAATAATAATAATAATATACCAATATACAAAATCATTATTTTTATATATATAATTACTATTAAAAATATTATTAATTTTATTTATATATATATAATTTTTTTTTTCTTATGTATTTTGTTTTTATTTATTTTTAAGTTATTTTATATTATTTTAATAATAATAGTTTTTATTTTACTTGTACAGTAGAAGTCTCTGTCCTCAGATAAATGGGGGGTGTGTGTGTGTGTGTGTGTGTGTGTGTGTGTGTGTGTGTGTGTGTCCTGTGCTGAGATTTACCGTGTTTACTCAGCTGTGTGTGTGTGTTGACAATCAGAGACAGGGCGTCTTAATTGCTTACGAATGAAGTAATTAGTGCGATGTGTTAACTTACGAGAGCTGCGGTGAATTACGTGATGTAAACACACATGCTGTTAGCTCGTCGTGTTGTTTAGTTTGTGCTGTGTGTGTGTGTGTGTGTGTGTGTGTGCTTGTAGGGGTGGCTGTCACACGGTCACACTGTGGAGAGCTTTTAATTCATGTGGTAATGTGAGTGTGTTTGTGTGTGTGTGTGTGTGTGTGTGTCTGTGATGGGTAAGACCCACCCACACATCCTTCACACACGCAGATTTACCACGCTGCTCTTCCTGAGATTGTGTTTGTGTCTGACGCTCGCTGTCGTTCAGAGTGAAGTCTCGCTGTCTTAGACTACTAATCAGAGGCTGACTGCCCCACACACACACACATAGAGAAACTCATGGCACGCCTCAGTTAGTCTGCGCAGATACCTGTCGCTCTGTGGGATCTCTGCGCTGTCGCTCTGCCCAGACGGCTCTGGATTTGATGGTGCTGCGGCGTGTGTGTTCTCAGGTACGGCTGGACCGTGTGTGTGTGTGTGTGTGTGTGTGTGTGTGTGTGTGTGTGTCGTTTTGAATGTGAGTCAAGTCTTTGTATTGTGTTCTCTGCTGGCTTGGTTTGTAATTTTAGTGATGAATCTTGTTGCACACAGGCATCATCACGAGGAGGTTTATGAACATGATGATTGAGTTTGTTTATATATGAGCTCGTTTGAACATGATTTTCACTTACAGACTGTGTAAGTGATGGCTTTTATACTTAGGTAAAGTACAAATAAGAACAAAGTTTAAAATGTGTTTGACTTTGTATTCATGTTGGTTTTGTAATTAAAAAACGTTTATACCATTTTCATTGTGATTTAATGACTTTGGAAAATACACGTGTACATGTGTATCTTAATCTTTAAATTAATTTCAAGCAGTTTTCAAGTTGAGGTATTTTGCCATTTGACAACATGACAAAAAAGTTTTAGAGAGCGTTGGTCTTGACCCGCTCATGAGGGTGTAAAGGGGTCCTCTCTGTGATGTCATATCCTGTTTTATGGTTTTCTTGACAGTGACAACAAAAATGAGTTCCTGTCGGTTACACCACACTGGTCTGCCAGATAATGTTTTCAAATAATAATATTT
This sequence comes from Coreius guichenoti, assembly GCA_039654105.1. NCBI lineage: Eukaryota > Metazoa > Chordata > Actinopteri > Cypriniformes > Gobionidae > Coreius > Coreius guichenoti. Next base: position 37,243,333 of record CM077187.1, on the reverse strand, counting down.
AACAAAACCATTTCACTGCAACTTAATCTTTTATAGTGATGCAAATATTTTATTTTAATATATTATTTATTTTTAATTACTTTTTTTTGTTTTTATTTTTTTTTAATTTTATTTATGTATTTTTAAATGTATTTTATTTTTTATTATATTTTTTATTTTTATTTGTATTTAATTTTATTGAATTTATTTTTTTATATTGATTTGTTTTATTTAATTTTTTAGTGCTGGGCAATCGATTAATCACGATTTAATTGCATCCAAAATAAAAGTTCATGTTTACATAATATATGTGTGTGTACTGTTTAATTATTATGTATATATAAATACACACACATGCATGTGTATATAAAAAATTTTCTTAAATATATTTATAAGATAAAATATATATATACATGCAAATATTTCTGTGTGTATTTATGTATATACATAATTATACACAGTACACACACTTATTATGTGTAAACAAACTTTTATTTTGGTAATACTTTTTTTAATTCATTTTTATTATTTAATTTAATTTGTTTTTTATATTAATTTTCTTTTTTTATTTATATTTATGTATTTTTTTTATTTTTTTTTTTTAAACAGCACTTAAAAAGCAATGATTTCTTTTAGTTTTTTTTTTTTTAAGCTTTTATTTATTTATTTATTTATTTATTTATTTATTTATTTATTTATTTATTTATTAAATATCCATTCATCCATCCGTCCATCCGTCCCCTTAACTTTCAAAATTATTTTTATAATAAGTAGCGGTCTATGAGATTTCATCAGATACCCAGATAAATGCATGTGTTTTTTTTTTTTTTTTTAAATGTATTTTTATGACATTAATAGATGCCGACATGAACTCGTGTCACCGACCCGCTCTCACTGCTCAATGTTTTGGTTGAAAGGCATTGGCACGAGTGTAGATTATGGATAAATGCTAAATGCAGTTTCAGTAATGCTCTCTCAGTGCTGTGGTCTGATTTGAGTGTGGTGTCGGTCATATGATGGGTTTTCCATGGGATTCAAGCAGGAATGTGACGGACATGATGCCTGTCTGTCTGTGGGTCACACTGCTGTTTACTAACCCACAACCCATCACGTCCTTCTAAAGCATTTGATTGCAGAATAAGCTGCTCTTTTCCATACAGTAAATGCAGATTCTGGTCATAATCATGTGTGCATGTCTAATAGTTATATGCCCAAATCCATATATATATGATAAATAATCCTGTCCTATAATATCCAGTATCCTTGAGTTCCCAGTTTTAACACACACATTATGTGTGTTGATATGTAGATGGCGAGGCTGTGTTTTCATTTTGGGCTGAGCTCTGTTCAGAATAACTGTAATTATGTGCTATTTCTGATCTGTAAATGCCTGTGTGTGTGTGTGTGTGTGTGTGAGAGAGATGATGCACAATTTTTCCTGTAGCATTCTGGGAAAACCATACAGCCGGTTTGGTCTCAGACAAACGGCAAGCTCGATTAAAGCGCTGATATTTAGTTGCATGCAAAGTGCTTTTGCTCTGTTGATATTTGAGTTCAAACTCTCATTTGCAAAAGCTCCATGGTGGTTATATATTATACTGTGGTTTCTGTGGATATGCTTTTATTTTTATTTTGGTATTTTGTGGCATTCTAAATATGAATGCATATTTTTTTTATCATTTGTGGTTAAAGGTAGCGCGGATATTTAACTAAACTTGAAGGTTATCTATTCAGCGAGACCTCATTTACACTGTAAATATTACAGTATGTGAACATGCAAATCATTCAGTGCCATCCGATACCATCATGAAGTAACATGCACATCCCCGTGGTGTTGCAACACAGGAAGTTGTGTGAGGAAGTTAGTTTTTCTGGGGCAGTTGTTCTTACTCACAGGGGAAGTTCTGAAGACGCTGTGCTTCACTGCTAATGGAGGTGAAACGGTGATTGTGTTCAATATAGTGTAAAACCCCAATAAACACTTCACTGATGCTGTCATGGTCAAGTGAGTTATTCACATGAATATCGCTGTCATGCTTATGGATGTTCTGTTCTGAAAGACACTAAACATCCTCATTTCTGTGAGGGTACTGTAGTTCCCTGTTGAAGGGATTTTTATGTTTTAAGTCATGGTTTTGTAACTCTGACCTACACATAGTTTGCAATAATGTTCTGCAGATTAAGGATGTGTTCTGATTTATAGATCCATGTGAAGTGGATGGCCATTTAAAGGGATATTTCCCCTAAAATTGAGCATTCTGTAATTTTACTACACTTTTTATGTAATTTGTTTCGATTTTGAAAAATTTGAAAAAAATTTGGCCCAGTTGAATCGTGTATAATGTAATGTAAAACGTACAGTACATTTACATATTTTTTTTTCTCCATACGATACAATGGACGTCTAATGTTGTTATAATTCCCACCGTTCTTCAAAATATCTTCTTTTCTTTGCTCTGTCACAAGCATTTTGGGTTGCTGTCTCTTTAAAAATCGAGCTAAGGCCACTTTAAACCCTGGTTAAAGATACAATTTTGTTTATGAGTAATTTGCTTGATTAATCATTAAAAGATTACAATCTCAATTTAAACACCCACCTAAATGACAACATTCGGCTCTGTCTATTAAACCTTTGACAAGTCCGATCACAGCGATCATTCAGATCTAAGTTGGCGTTGCTGCTGAACCAGAGAGAGTAGTTGTCGTGTGTGTGTGTGTGTGTGTGTGTGTGTGTGTGTGTGTGTGTGTGTGTGTAATAGGGGTGTAACGGTACACGTATTTGTACCGAGCCGTTTCGGTACAGGGCTTCTGGTACGGTGCACGTGTGTACCGAACGGTACGAATGCAATCTTTAACAGTCGTCTTGTTTTACGCGCGGAACACACTTCAGTCCGAGTTCCCACACGAACATATTAAGTATTCTGTCCATTTTATCACGAAATTCAAACGATAAATGTCATATTGACGCTCTTTAATGTGACGTTACAGATCGCCGTTGTATAGGCGCGTCAGTTCATCTCTTCAGTCAAACAATAAACATGAATGAACATCTGAAGGTATGAGGATACATTACAGCTTACTGAAACATCATATGTGGTGTAATCGCTCAATCAGTGTTTCAACGGCGGAAAGACGTCAATAAAGCTTGTAAACACACATTTCCCTCAGAAGTCATTCAGTGTCCACAGCTGTGAGTTCACTAGAGAAATCAACTCTTTCACTGAATATATGCACTATATTAGCCTATATATCATTATATTCTACTGAACCTGTTAGTGATGTCTGGATTATTAATGTGTGTTTAAATAAATCAGCCACTGTGTATAAATGATTATATTTCAACAACGAATTGGAGTAGAAACATAATTTTATAATTAGATTTAGAAGTTAATGCAAAAACTGCCTAATGTGAAGTTTACATGTTTGCACACAATGTGTTATTTGAGTGTTGATTATTATATCTAAAAATTGGGCTCTGTTGTTAACCTTTAATATTATAGTAATGTGCAAGTAAGGGCTCCCTATATAGTTTACACTTTACAGCATTAGCAGAGATCATTTTTTTGTATCTTTTAAGAAACTTTGTTATAATTGAATTCATTTAAGGACAGACACAATTTGTTCAGTAAAAAAAAGCTAATTTATATTTAGTTTTCTCTCCCCTGCTGTACCGAACCGTGACTTCAAAACCGAGGTACGTACCGAACCGTCAGTTTTGTGTACCGTTACACCCCTAGTGTATAATAATTCAGATTATCACATAAGTACTGGGATAAAAGTTTATATTTCGGATATAAACACTGATGTCTACGGTAGCAATCAAAATAGAGCAAATCATCTTTTGAAAGTAACTTGACACTTCCAATAAATATTGTTTCAATTACATCGTTACACCAGTAGGTGGTGACACGTGACTGTTAAAAAATGTGTTTGTCATTGAATTATTATCGTTCAAAAACGCTGATTCATCCAGCAATGAAACAAGTGAAGGTTCCAAAATCGCCCCTAAACCCTCAATCACTAATCCCGACGCTAGTCCACTAATATAGTTCAATGAAAACGAGTGAGCGAATCTGGACAGCCGTTAAGTGCACAACCGATGTACACTCAGTTATTGTGGTGCATTGTGGGATAGAATGAGTGCTCTCGACTCGATAACATCCACTATGGTTTCGGTCACCACTATAAATGGCTGTTCCTTTAAATAATGCCCTTTTTGAGGGTATAGGGTGTGATTTCGGAGTCTTTGAGAGTCATTGAATCATTCATTCAAGAGATTCATTTAAAAACACTGTTTTGTGTTTAAAAACACATACTCTCTTGAGGAGGTACTTATTTTGAATAAATACTTCACAACCGCTAAAAAAGTAAATTTTACATCTTTTACAATCTACATCTGCCAGCATCAGCTGCTTCGCTTCACTGTCATTCATAAATCCTGTCCCGTGGCCTCATGGGATTCGATTCCATCGAATGCGCGCTTCAGAATCTCGCTGGAAGAAGCTGGTCATCCGGTACTTTTTGCCTACTGTTTTATGAGTACTGTGAATTTGGACATACTACTTGTATCACATAGGCCTATTGTTTTTCGCCTACTGTATAGTAGGGAAGTCTGCGATTTTTGGATGCAGCCTGATTCATCCAGTAATGAAACAAATGAAGTCTTTGAGTCATTGAATCATTCACTCAAACCAATTTTAATGGGTTTTTTTTTTTTTTCAAATGAATTAAATATTTTTCAAATAGACTGCTGCAATTAATATTTTGTAAATTACATGTTTTTTTCTTGTCTGTTCAGAATCGTGGGAGAATCTTTATTTTAAACAAGAAAAATTGTGATTCTCAATTTATCCAGATTCGTGCAGCTCTAATTTGTAAGAAATTTCAATTGGCAATTTTTGACCATTCTTCTAGAAGCGCATTTGTGAGGTCAGGCACTGATGTTGGACGAGAAGGCCTGGCTCGCAGTCTCCGCTCTAATTCATCCCAAAGGTGTTCTATCGGGTTGAGGTCAGGACTCTGTGCAGGCCAGTCAAGTTCCTCCACACCAAACTCGCTCATCCATGTCTTTATGGAGCTTGCTTTGTGCACTGGTGCGCAGTCATGTTGGGACAGGAAGGGGCCGTCCCCAAACTGTTCCCACAAAGTTGGGAGCATGAAATTGTCCAAAATGTCTTGGTATGCTGAAGCATTAAGAGTTCCTTTCACTGGAACTAAGGGGTCAAGCCCAACCCCTGAAAAACAACCCCACCCCATAATCCCCCCTCCACCAAACTTTACACTTGGCACAATGCAGTCAGGCAAGTCCCGTTCTCCTGGCAACCGCCAAACCCAGGCTCGTCCATGGGATTGCCAGACAGAGAAGCGTGATTGGTCACTCCAGAGAACACGTCTCCACTGCTCTAGAGTCCAGTGGTGGCGTGCTTTACCCCACTGCATCCCACGCTTTGCATTGCACTTGGTGATGTAAGGCTTGGATGAGCTGCTCGGCCATGGAAACCCATTCCATGAAGCTCTCTACACACTGTAGAAAGATTCTTCAATGTTTATATTGTGTGTGTTTATGCTGTTGGGATATTTCTTGAAATAAAACTGTAGATGTGAGTTTGAAAAGTGGCGTCTTTTCAGACGAGTTTTATTAAAGCGACATTTGTAATGGATTCTTCTAGGAATATGCTCAAATATGGCTTTCATTGAAGAAAGATGACATATAGCATTTATTTGTGAAGTTGTTGTTAATAGATTAAAATAGTTATATTTTGAAACCACACCACACCAGTGATATTTTAGCATCATTGAGATGCTGTTATTTTTGCCTTTTCTGGTTTAATTTGAATAAATTTAGTAATTGTGTTGTGGGTTTTTGTCTTTTTTTTTTTTTGTCTTTTTTTTTTTTTAATGTGGCTGTATAGTTTTTTATCCATTTTTATTTCAGTTTTAGTGAGAGAAATGTTGCTTTGGCAGCAGTGTTTTTTTTTTTTTTTTTTTTTTTTTTTTTTTTTTTTTTTTTTTTTTTAAATATTTTATTTCAGTTGGCTTCTTTATGGTTTTAGTTTTAATATTAGTTGTAGTTAACTGTAATAACCCTGCACTTCCTGTGGAGGTGGGCGGCAGCTCTGTGTGTGTGTGAGGTGTGTCACCTAAAACTGACTCTGTGGTCACAAACACAGATGAATGACTCTTTATCCTCTCAATAAAGCAGTATCATATGATACCACACTATTTCAAAAGAGTAGCAGGGTATTACTGGGACATCATATATTTCACATTCCCCAAATCCATAGTGATAGCCTGTAAGTGTAGTTTAAAGAAGTGCGCCATCTCTTTGAGTTCAGGCGAGTCTTAAAATGATTTTCCAGCTGCGTTTAATTCACCATAATCAGTTTGCTGCAGTCACATGTTCCTTATGATTTCATTTGAGCCTCTTCTGGAGATTTTGTGTGAGACACCGATATGAAAATTGTGGTCGATACCGATAATTTATATTTGAAAGCCGATAACCGATATATATTGGCTGATAAATCTAAATCCAAATTTTTATATAATTTGAGAGCCTGATTACAAAAACAAACGTGCACCATTTAAAAGCCATGTCCCAAACACACAATTATAATGATCACATAATTTTATGTAGTCTGTATGACAGACTTGCGCTGCACATGTTGCACTGAACCGTATTTTCCTTTTTTGAAGTGATTACAATCATAGTGTGAGAGTGTAAGAGTGTGTGTCAGAGTGAGTGTCAGAGTGAGTGTCAGAGTGAGTGTCAGAGTGAGTGTCAGAGTGAGTGTCAGAGTGAGTGTCAGAGTGAGTGTCAGAGTGAGTGTGTGAGAGAGAGTGAGTGTGTGAGAGAGAGTGAGTGTGTGAGAGAGAGTGAGTGTGTGAGAGAGAGTGAGTGTGTGAGAGAGAGTGAGTGTGTGAGAGAGAGTGAGTGTGTGTGAGAGAGAGTGAGTGTGTGTGAGAGAGAGTGAGTGTGTGTGAGAGTGAGTGTCAGAGTGAGTGTCAGAGTGAGTGTCAGAGTGAGTGTCAGAGTGAGTGTCAGAGTGAGTGTCAGAGTGAGTGTGTGTGTGTGTGAGAGAGAGTGTGGAGAGTGTGTGTGTGAGAGAGTGTGGAGAGTGTGTGTGTGAGAGAGTGTGGAGAGTGTGTGTGTGAGAGAGTGTGGAGAGTGTGTGTGTGAGAGAGTGTGGAGAGTGTGTGTGTGTGAGAGAGTGTGGAGAGTGTGTGTGTGAGAGAGTGTGGAGAGTGTGTGTGTGAGAGAGTGTGGAGAGTGTGTGTGAGAGAGTGTGGAGAGTGTGTGTGAGAGAGTGTGGAGAGTGTGTGTGGAGAGTGTGTGTGGAGAGTGTGTGTGAGAGAGTGTGTGTGAGAGAGTGTGGAGAGTGTGTGTGAGAGAGTGTGGAGAGTGTGTGTGAGAGAGTGTGGAGAGTGTGTGTGAGAGAGTGTGGAGAGTGTGTGTGAGAGAGTGTGGAGAGTGTGTGTGGAGAGTGTGTGTGAGAGAGTGTGGAGAGTGTGTGTGTGAGAGTGTGGAGAGTGTGTGTGTGAGAGTGTGTGTGAGAGAGTGTGGAGAGTGTGTGTGTGAGAGTGTGTGTGAGAGTGTGTGTGGAGAGTGTGTGTGAGAGAGTGTGGAGAGTGTGTGTGAGAGAGTGTGGAGAGTGTGTGTGAGAGAGTGTGGAGAGTGTGTGTGAGAGAGTGTGGAGAGTGTGTGTGAGAGAGTGTGGAGAGTGTGTGTGAGAGAGTGTGGAGAGTGTGTGTGAGAGAGTGTGGAGAGTGTGTGTGAGAGAGTGTGAGTGTGCGTGTGCGAGTGTGAGAGTGAGAGTGTGCGAGTGCGAGAGTGAGAGTGTGAGAGTGAGAGTGTGCGTGTGCGAGTGTGAGAGTGAGAGTGAGAGTGTGCGTGTGAGAGTGCGAGTGAGAGTGCGAGTGAGAGTGAGAGTGCGAGTGCGAGTGAGAGTGCGTGTGCGTGTGTGCGTGTGCGCGTGTGCGTGTGAGAGTGCGTGTGAGAGTGCGTGCGAGAGAGCGTGTGTGTGAGCGTGTGAGCGAGAGAGCGTGTGAGCGAGAGAGCGTGTGTGTGTGAGCGAGAGAGCGTGTGAGAGCGCGCGTGCGTGTGAGTGAGGGAGGTGCACTAACTGTAAATATGATTTCCGTTCAATATTTGTGTAAAGATCATCAAATATGAAATGAGTTCAATTCAGCCAGTTCAGTTCTGTGTGTGTGTGTGTGTGTGTGCAAATAATTAATCTGACTGTAAAGTGTTTTTGTGTGTGTATGGTCATCATATGGTCATCAGTTGCGTTTTGTTATTTGTATTTAGCATCTTCCCTTCGCTGCTCTATCAGGACAGACTGGTCACCCGTCTGATCTACGGATGTGATTGAGAGGGTCTCTGTCTGTCTATCCCAGTGTTCCCAGCGTTCCCAGCTCTTCTTGATGCTGTATATGTCATGTCTGATCCCCTCTCAACATCTCTTAAGAATGAGGAGCGTTCTGCATCCTTCCTCTGATTAGCCCGTTCGACCGCAGATGCTTCCTGCAGCTGCAGAGCACTTCCTGTCTGCACGCAGACCCTTTTGTACCGAGCGCTCCGTCCCAGCTTGAACTGCACCAGTGGAATTTCAATAGATGGCGAGGCGGGAAAGGGAATGCCCATCTGTGTGTGTCCTCTGCACTCTTCCGTCTCTGTTTTCAGCGTCGCGGACACTGGGGGATTTTATTTTCCCTGTGAATGGGCCGCAGTAATTGGATTTCCTGAGGGAATTCTGTCACTTTGAGAACCAAAGTTTTGCTACCCAGTTTGATTCAGTGTGGAGATCATAGTGATTGTGTAGGAATGGCTTCGTTGTGTGGTGCTCGTACTAAAATACTCCAACGGTTTAGTCTATTTAGGAGGACATTAGTATGACTCTTCCTGAGTGTGAATCAGGATGTTTGTGTTGCATGTCTGTCTGTTTTTTTATTTTATTACTTATGTATTTATTTATTTATTATCCACTTCATTTAAACTTTTTTTTCTTCATATCTATTTTTATTTTATTGTTTTATATATATTTTATTATATTTTGTAATATATTATATTATATTAATTGTATCAATTTATTTTTTATATTATTTTGTTTTATTATATAAATGTATTATTTTTTGCAATTTTACTATTTATATTTTATTATGTATTTATATTATTTATAATAATAATAATAATAATAATAATAATATTATTATTATTATTATTATTATTATTATTATAAATATAAATACATAAAATATATTATATTTTTTTCTTCATGTTAAACTTTTCTTCTCATATATCTCTTTATACAGTGTATATATAATACATTTTTTATTTTATTTATTTTATGTATGCATTTATTTTAATTTATATTTTATTAATTTTTTTTTTTCTCACTTCATGTCTCATATCTATATTAATCTATATTTATATAGATTAATATATATATATATCTATCTTTTATAAATATCTATATTTTTGTTTTTTTTAACATTTCATATTACATTGGGTCAAGCTCTTAATATATATATATATATATACACTCACCTAAAGGATTATTAGGAACACCATACTAATACTGTGTTTGACCCCCTTTCGCCTTCAGAACTGTCTTAATTCTACGTGGCATTGATTCAACAAGGTGCTGAAAGCGTTCTTTAGAAATGTTGGCCCATATTGATAGGATAGCATCTTACAGTTGATGGAGATTTGTGGGATGCACATCCAGGGCACGAAGCTCCCGTTCCACCACATCCCAAAGATGCTCTATTGGGTTGAGATCTGGTGACTGTGGGGTCCATTTTAGTACAGTGAACTCATTGTCATGTTCAAGAAACCAATTTGAAATGATTCGAGCTTTGTGACATGGTGCATTATCCTGCTGGAAGTAGCCATCAGAGGATGGGTACATGGTGGTCATAAAGGGATGGACATGGTCAGAAACAATGCTCAGGTAGGCCGTGGCATTTAAACGATGCCCAATTGGCACTAAGGGGCCTAAAGTGTGCCAAGAAAACATCCCCCACACCATTACACCACCACCACCAGCCTGCACAGTGGTAACAAGGCATGATGGATCCATGTTCTCATTCTGTTTACGCCAAATTCTGACTCTACCATCTGAATGTCTCAACAGAAATCGAGACTCATCAGACCAGGCAACATTTTTCCAGTCTTCAACTGTCCAATTTTGGTGAGCTCGTGCAAATTGTAGCCTCTTTTTCCTATTTGTAGTGGAGATGAGTGGTACCCGGTGGGGTTGTAGCCCATCCGCCTCAAGGTTGTGCGTGTTGTGGCTTCACAAATGCTTTGCTGCATACCTCGGTTGTAACGAGTGGTTATTTCAGTCAAAGTTGCTCTTCTATCAGCTTGAATCAGTCGGCCCATTCTCCTCTGACCTCTAGCATCAACAAGGCATTTTGGCCCACAGGACTGCCGCATACTGGATGTTTTTCCCTTTTCACACCATTCTTTGTAAACTCTAGAAATGGTTGTGCGTGAAAATCCCAGTAACTGAGCAGATTGTGAAATACTCAGACCGGCCCGTCTGGCACCAACAACCATGCCACGCT
>CM077187.1:37195285-37222785 GCA_039654105.1 Coreius guichenoti | reverse complement strand
CCACAGGTGTATAAATCAAGCACTAGGCATGCAGACGCTTCTACAAACATTTGTGAAAGAATGGGTCGCTCTCAGGAGCTCAGTGAACTCAAGCGTGGTACCGTGATAGGTTGCCACCTGTGCAATAAGTCCATTCCTGACATTTCCTCACTACTAAATATTCCACGCTCAACTGTTAGTGGCATTATAACAAAGTGGAAGCAATTGGGAACAACAGCAACTCAGCCACGAAGTGGTAGGCCACGTAAAAATCACAGAGCGGGGTCAGCGCATGCTGAGGGTCACAGTGCGCAGAAGTCGCCAACTTTCTGCAGAGTCAATAGCTACAGACCTCCAAACTTCTGTGGCCTTCAGATTAGCTCAAGAACAGTGTGTAGAGAGCTTCATGGAATGGGTTTCCATGGCCGAGCAGCTCATCCAAGCCTTACATCACCAAGTGTAATGCAAAGCGTGGGATGCAGTGGGGTAAAGCACGCCGCCACTGGACTCTAGAGCAGTGAGACGTGTTCTCTGGAGTGACCAATCACTGGCTATCCCATGGACGAGTCTGGGTTTGGCGGTTGCCAGGAGAACGGGACTTGCCTGACTGCATTGTGCCAAGTGTAAAGTTTGGTGGAGGGGGGATTATGGGGTGGGGTTGTTTTTCAGGGGTTGGGCTTGGCCCCTTAGTTCCAGTGAAAGGAACTCTTAATGCTTCAGCATACCAAGACATTTTGGACAATTTCATGCTCCCAACTTTGTGGGAACAGTTTGGAGACGGCCCCTTCCTGTCCCAACATGACTGCGCACCAGTGCACAAAGCAAGGTCCATAAAGACATGGATGAGCGAGTTTGGTGTGGAGGAACTTGACTGGCCTGCACAGAGTCCTGACCTCAACCCGATAGAACACCTTTGGGATGAATTAGAGCGGAGACTGCGAGCCAGGCCTTCTCGTCCAACATCAGTGCCTGACCTCACAAATGCGCTTCTAGAAGAATGGTCAAAAATTCCCATAAACACACTCCTAAACCTTGTGGAAAGCCTTCCCAGAAGAGTTGAAGCTGTTATAGCTGCAAAGGGTGGGCCAACTCCATATTAAACCCTACGGATTAACAATGGGATGTCATTAAAGTTCATGTGCATGGAAAGGCAGGCGTCACAAAACGTTTGGCAATATAGTGTATATATAAGGTTAAGTCAGCTTTATTTCTACGGCACTTTATGCAATACAGACTGTAGCAGCTTCACAGTAATCAACAGAATCAATGATGCAAACTTCAAATATGAGAAAATATAATTTTAAATTAAAATATAAATTTAATCATTTAAAACATAAATAAAACCCAATAAAAAATACCCACATAAATAAAACCTAAAATTTTATATTAGCTAAATTATAGAGCTAAATTAAGGATTCCCAAATTTTTTTTATCAGCCGAACCCCTTTGACCTAAAATATTTGTTGAAGATTTTGTTTATATTATATACTTGTAATTAGATTATATTACGTTTTTAAAATACTCATAAAACAGACTACAGTTACATTTTTATTGATTACATGATTACTTAACATTCGAAAAATGGCAGTAAGCTATTAATGATTTATTGATTCTACCTAATTTTTATCTTAATTTTCCCTTTTAAAACATCCTTTAGCTTATATATGTTTATAAAGGATATAATTACACAGAAAATTGAGGCCACACAGCATAAACAAAAAATATTTAATTTTTTTGTTTTATTTTGAAAAAATATTTAATTTTGTTTTATTTTGAAAAAATGAAAAGCAACATATTTTTTAAATAATTAAATACAATTATTTATTTTTAATTTTTTTAATATTACTTTATTTAAAAAATAAATATTACTTAATTATTACCTTTTCATCAGTTTATGAACTTTATAAATGTTCTTCTTTTTTTGTATTTTATATCAATATGCTACAAGATTATCCTATTCAAATCTGTGATGTCAAAAGTAAACTAAAAGTAATCAAAAAGTAGTTTGATTATATTGCCCAAAATGTGTAATGTAATAGATTGTTACTAACTCTAGTTTTCATCATGCAATTTGTATTCACTAATAGACAATTTGTAAGTAATCTATGGATGTGTGTGTGGTGGTTAGGCATCTCTGGTGTTGCGTTTGATTTGGTTTAAATCCTAACTCAGTGATCGTTTCCAGTATGTATGTTTGGGGAAAAATAAATCTGAAGCAACATTAGTTCAGCAGGGTGTTCCTCAGGGCTCTGTGTTAGGACCCCTTCTGTTCAGCATATATATATGTTGCCTCATGGAGAGATCATTCGAAAGTTTGCTCTGGGGTTTCATAGTTATGCTGACGATACACAGATTTATGTCAGTACACACCCTGTCCCTGAACTTAACTTACTTACAGTTCTTACATATTGTTTGGATAAAATAAAGGCGTGGATGCAAGAAAATTTTCTTAAACTCAGTGGGTCTCATTCACTAAGCATACGTACGCACAAATTTTTGCGTGAAATGTTCGTACGAACGATTTTAAGAACAAATCACAATTCATCGTGGATTTCGTAATAATTTTTTTTTCTAAATTTACGAAAAAATATAGAAACAACTGAAACCACACGTATGCAAAATAACTTACTCTGTATGGCTTTATAATCGTGTTAAGAAGTTATAACATGAATATAATTACATTCAAGTAGCCTATATAGCATTAATTGTATTGTATAATCCATATATAAAATTATATAATGAAATTATTAAATAATACAATTTAATTTATTCTTAAATACATTCGATCATATACAGTTAACAAGTAAGAAAAGCTGCGTTATAGTTTCAGCTGTGAGGTTTCTTTGAATAACGCAGATATAACGTGTATGTACAGCTGGCTAATGCGAGGTCTGTATAAAAGGTGTTTATTGTGAGAACTGGTGAGAAATGGACACTTGGCATTGCTCGAGGATCCGGGCCAGAGCACGTCTGCAAACAGTAGCAAGTTTGACGAGAGTGACGGAAGGCTGTAAGGAAAGCGTGTGCGGAAAGCCCTTATATGGAGATGGTGCGGACGGAAAGCCCTTATATGGAGATGGTGCGGGCGGAAAGCCCTTATATGAAGATGGTTTGGGCGGAAAGCCCTTATATGGAGATGGTTTGGACAGAAAGCCCTTATATGGAGATGGTTTGGGGCGGAAAGCCCTTATATGGAGATGGTGCGGGCGGAAAGCCCTTATATGGAGATGGTGCGGGCGGAAAGCCCTTATATGGAGATGGTTTGGGCGGAAAGCCCTTATATGGAGATGGTGCGGACGGAAAGCCCTTATATGGAGATGGTTTGGGCGGAAAGCCCTTATATGGAGATGGTGCGGACGGAAAGCCCTTATATGGAGATGGTGCGGGCGGAAAGCCCTTATATGGAGATGGTGCGGGCGGAAAGCCCTTATATGGAGATGGTGCGGGCGGAAAGCCTTTATATGGAGATGGTGCGGACGGAAAGCCCTTATATGGAGATGGTGCGGGCGGAAAGCCCTTATATGGAGATGGTTTGGGCGGAAAGCCCTTATATGGAGATGGTTTGGGCGGAAAGCCCTTATATGGAGATGGTTTGGGTGGAAAGCCCTTATATGGAGATGGTTTGGGTGTGTTTTATGCAAATGACTAACCTCGCGCACACGGCTGCTCATTTAGAATACTCCAAATTCACTAACATCAGAACGAGGTTAAGAACAAATTCATGTGCGTACGATCGGTTTGTGAATCAGGCGGAGATTTTTTGTGAGAAGTTCTCCTGTGCGTACAAATACGAAAGAATCCACGCAATTATTAGTGAATGAGACCCAGTGTGCCAGAAACTGAAATTCTACTTGTTGGTTATGCCGACGTCTCTGCATAAACTTAATTTCAATTTGTTAACCGATTCCAATTCAGTACCTCCATCGTTTTTAAGTGTGGCGTTATTTTTAATGCACAGTTGACATTCGATGCCCATATTAAAATGTTCTTGAAAACTGCTTTTTCCCCCACTTAGAAATATTGCCAGACTTAGACCTTCTCTCTCCTTGCCCGATGCAAAAAGTCTTATTCACGCCTTTATTGCATCTAGGCTTGATCATTGCAATGCACATTACTCCTTATGAATCCATTAAGAAAACTGCAATATAAAGGCAATCTCTTTCTGTCAGGAGAATCCGTCTCTGTCCTTGAGTCGTGACGCGTCTCAGCCGCTTCCAGCCCTGTTGTTCAGCTGTCAGGTGGGCGTCGGCCGCACAAATCTGGGTTTGATCCTGGGATCACTGGTGATGATGCACCTGACACGGGCGGCACAGGAGCCGGCAGCACCGTAAGACCGAACACACTCACATAATACTCATATACACTGTCCTTCAGTAGTTTGGGGTCGGTACGATTTTATGTTTTTGAAGTCTCTTCTGCTCACCAAGGCTGCATTTATTGATCAAAATGTGAATTATTATTACGATTTCTAATAACTGTTTTCTATGTGAATATATATATATATATAGTAAAGTGTAATTTATTCCTGTGATCAAAGCTGAATTTATCATCATTACTCCAGTCTTCAGTGTCACATGATCCTTCAGAAATCATTCTGATATGATGATTTGATGCTCAACAAACATTTATGATTATTATCAATGTTGAAAACAGTTCATATTTCTGTGGAAACCGTGATACATTTTATTTTTCAGGATTCTTTGATGAATAGAAAGTTCAAAAGAACAGAATTTATTTGAAATAGAATCATTTGTTACATTATAAACGTCTTTACTTTTTATCATTTTAATGTGTCCTTGCTGAATAAAAGTCTTACTGACCCCATGTTTACAATGATAGTGTACATTCATGATTCTTTTGCATGCTCATGATTGTTTAATAAAGATGTGTTTGCAGCCGAAATGTTTAATGTCAAAGATGTCACAGTGTTCATAGAGCTGAAGAGGACGCGACGGACAAACCCAAAATGCAGTTCCAGGTCATTCAGACCCTCATCAGTAAGCTGCCTAAAGGTCAAGAGGTCATGGAAGAGGTTTGTAATTGTTCTCGTGTTCAATCCAATATTCATTAAGACATAAATACCATCATGATATGGACACACTTTATATTAGGGTCCAATTCTCACTATTAACTACGACTTTTGCCTCAATAAACTCCTTATTAATAGTAAGGTAGTTAAGTTTAGGTATTGGATAGGATTATGGGATGTAGAATATGGTCATGCATTAATATGTGCTTTATAAGTACTATTATATGCATGCTAATAAGCAAGTAGTTATAGTGAGAATTGGAGCCTAAACTAAAGTGTCACCGTATGTATATGACCACGTCCTGCTGTGTTTCAGGTGAACCGCGCCATAGACCTGTGCTCTGAGATGCACGACATCCGAGAGGCCATTTATGAGAACAAACACAAGCTGGAGGGAATCGGTGAGGACTATCAGATCCAGGTGAGAATCTGTGTGCTATGATAATCAAGCTGCATGTTTAGCTTTTGACTGCCTTTTCCTGCCTGTCAAAAGTTTGGAATAATTAAGATTTTTTTAATCCTGAGCTGTTTTCAATATTGATAATAATCATAAATGTTTGTTGAGCATCAAATCATCCTATCAGAATGATTTCTGAAGGATCATGTGACACTGAAGACTGGAGTAATGATGATAAATTCAGCTTTGATCACAGGAATAAATTATACTTTACTATATATTCACATAGAAAACAGCTGTTTTACATTAGAATAATATTTCACATTTTTTCCTGTATTTTTGATCAAATAAATAAATAAATAAATTCCTCATTATATGAACCCTGAATCTGAAGAATGTGCTGGTAGTAATTCATTACACAGACATTGAGTGTGAGTGTGAGTGTGAGAAATGTGAATGAGTGTGTGTAAGACGTTTGAGGCATTTTAACAAAGACTCTTTATCCTGCAACATATCAACTGAGCTGATTCTGTCTGTTTCCAGTGATTCTTCCTCTCTGGACAAACTGAAATCTGTTGTACTGAAGTCAGTTATTCAGTTTCCTCCAGCTAGTCTTGTGTAAAGATCACAGCTGGAAATACAATCCTAGAGCAGATTTACGGCCTACAGCTGAACGGGTTGTAAATAAAGTGTATTTTCTGCTGTGTTTTTAGGGAAGCAGCACTAAAGACTACTTCCTCCATCGAACTCTACAGAGTCTCGAGCGATATTTCTACCTGATCGTCTTTAACGCTTACCTGCATGAACAGGTACAGTAAGTTTTTCCTAATCAGTGTTTTAAGGGTCATTATTCATCTGTCAGTCATATATATTATGTTTCTCCTCTCTGTTGTAGTATCCGCTGGCGTTCGCGTGTAGTTTCAGCCAATGGTTGTGCTCTCACGCCTGGATGTACCGCCTCCTCTCCTGCATGAACCAATCAGAGCTCAGAGCACCAGCTGACCTGATCACAAAAGGAGCTCGAGTTCTGGTGAGAAATTAGACGATATTTTGCTGAGTGTGTTTATTGTGTTGGAACCTTAGCAGGTTTAGGACAGCTGCTGATAGACTTTTTTTGAGTTTTTGATATTCTTCATATTCTGTGTTGTGGGCAGTTCGCAGCAGTGAGAAATCATTTTTTCCAGTAAGTTTAAATTAATTTTTACCTTTTATAAAGCAATTTTTAACCCTAATTACATATATGCATCATCTTTTGTGTCAAATTCTTACATGTAATCATAAATTCAATTAGAATAATAAGACACACTAGGGCTGTTACCAATCAAATGAATTCAGAATCAACAAAATTCATCTTTGTAATGCAGAGGAAACACAGAAGCTCATCTCAAGTGGCATTAGATCACTTACACAGACGGTTTAATGCTAAATGAATATATTTTTTATTTGATTTAATATTTTCTTTTATTGCATTTAATATTTATTTTATTTTGTTTTATTTTATTTTGTTTTATTTTATTTTTTTATATATTTTCTATTTTATTTAATATTTTTTGTTTTCTTTTAATATTTGTTTTTTTTGTTTTAATGTTTTATTTTATTTGTTATTATATATTATGTAATGTTTTGTATTAATTTTTTATTTTAATATTCTTTTTATTATTTTATTGTATTTTAGTACATTTTTATTTTATTTTATTTTAATATTTTCTTTTATTGCATTTAATATTTATTTAAATATTTATTTAAATAATTTTATTTATTATAAAATAAAAATATATATTTTTATTTTGTTTTATTTTATTTAATATTTTTTGTTTTAATGTTTTATATTTTATTTGTTATTATATATTATATGTAATGTTGTGTATTAATATTTTATTTTAATATATTTTTTATTTTATTATTTTCTTTTTGTTAATTTTTATTTTATTTTATTTTAATATTTTATTTTATTGCATTTAATTTAGTTTAATTTAAATTTATTCGAATGTTTTGTTTTAATTTTATATTTTATATATTTTTTTTATGTAAACATAGTCATAGTCAGTGAATAACCACTTTTGGTCTGTTCGTCACACATAAGATCTGAATGTGGTGGCCGATGAGTGTGTATTGCTTTTACAGTTTTCACTCGCTTCCTTTATATTGTAAAGAGTCTCTTGGCTGGTGTTCTCCTTTAAAATGCTGATGACTTTAGAAAGTTGACGTCTCGAGATTCACTGTGTTTTGTCCTGATAGTGTTTCAATAGTCAAGTGTTTCTCCATTGAGATTAATGTGTGTCTGCTCTGCATGGAAATGACCTTCTCACTTGGCAACAGTAACTAAGGAAAGTGTGACTTGTCAACAGATGAATTGTAACATCGTGGCTCTGTCCTGCTTTTCCTTTCTGAGCCGTGGCCTTGGAACCGTTCTTTAGCGCTGAGTTGAGGAAGTCGATCTACATAAAACATCTTACATGGCGCTTTTCACAAACAGGGTTCAAAACAGACCTTGAAACATACAAAATATCTTTGAGGCATAATTTTAAATGCTCTAAGATTCGGTTGATGCATATGAAATGATTTTAATGCCAGATTTAGGTTTAGTTTTTTAGTGGTCAAAGATACTTTTGTATTTTTTTTTTTATTGTTTTCTTTTCATATTTTGCTACATTTTAACCTGTTTTTTGCCATGAGAATTGCCACGGCAGCTGGCAAACAAACAAATCAGATCAAATTAGTGTATCTTTGCAACAAACTGTTGTCTGGAGGTGCTTTACTTTCAGAAAATGCTGTGTGCTCGCATCGTCTTTATCCATCAGACAGTTCAATTCTCACTATGTTATAAAAATATTAAAGACACTCATTTTCATTAACACATTTTATTAAGGTAATTCATCCTTTGATTAGAACACTCAGTTCCAGAGAAAACGGAATGTTGCTGTACAGTTAAATTCCAAATTTGAAATGTTACATTCACGGTGATACAAAGTTTCAAATGAACAGAACTCCAAAGAGATGAATGAGAGAAGATAGTTTCAGGCGGTCAAATTTAAGATTTTTAAATAAAAAATGAAACTTTATTTTATGAGGTTTGTAATGTTTACAGTTTGAGGTGTTTTTGAATACTGCATAAAATCCTTAATTACTTTGCTAACAGGGTTGAATGGTTGTGCTTGATAAATAATTGATTAATTTTAATTTTACATTATTTTCCCGTTTTATTTGAATCTGTATTGCATAAAGCTCTATATAAATAAATGTGACTCAGTATTATTATTTGTGCAAAGTAGTGCTGTCAAACGATTAATCGCATCCAAAATAAAAGTTTGTGTTTATATAATATATGTGTGTGTACTGTATAATTATGTATATATAAATACACACTCATTCATGTATACATTTAAGAAATATTTGCGTGTATATATATATATTTATATAATTTATCTTATATATAAATATAAATATTTTAAACATAACAATTTTTTCTTAAATATATACATGCTTGTGTGTGTATTTATATATGCATAATAATTATACACAGTACAGTATATTATATTATATAAACACAAACTTTTATTTTGGATCTGATTAATCACAATTAATCGTTTGACAGCACTAGTGCAAAGATTTAACTTTAAATGAATTATTTGTTCCCCTTCGTCATCTCTGCGTTAAACTGGGAAGTTAACAGTTGCACACATCATCCTAAAACGACACGTTTCTCTGTAAACCTCGACTAGACTAACGTCTGATGTATTATTTCTGAAGAGATGTGCTTTATTTCCAGGTTGCCGATGAATATTTAGCCCCTGACGTTCTGAGCACCATTAAAGAGATGAAAGTGGCTAATTTCAGACGAGTGCCCAAAATGCCAATCTACGGCATGGCACAGCCGACATCTGAGGTGACGCTTCTCTCCTTTAGTGCTCCACTTGTTGAAGCCTCACCGGCAGCGTCGCTCACTTTTCCTCCGTCTCGTTCCCCGGCAGGCGACGGGAGCCGTTCTGGCGTATCTGACGGATGAGAAGAGGAAGCACAGCAGGGTCTTGTGGGTGAATTTGCAGGATGAGCTGGTTCTGGAGGCCAACGGTCAGATCTTCTGTCCGAGAGAGCCCACGCGTGTGGATCAGCACATATGTGTGCTCTCCTCGCAGCCAGAGGAGATCCAGGTCAGACTCTTTTTGCTGTTTATCCTCTCCTGCAGCTCAACTAAAGCTATGAGGATGTGCATACAGGGATTTTATCAAACCATCTGAGGGCTTTTCACCTGCTGGATGATAAAACAACCTTCTAGATGACTTTTATCTCTTTAACTCATTAGACATAAGATTTTAAGTTAATATTTCGATAATTCTTATGTTTGATGGTTCTCTGTCGTCTGTTAATGGTCACATGTCGTGCCAGTAAATAGAAAAAATATTTGTAACACATTTTATATGTCTGCAGAAAATTTAATTAAAAAAATAAAATAAAAAATTCGGGAGGAGTAGAAAAAATATTAAATCTTTTTTAGCAAGTATAAGTATATATAATTGTTGTAATAATGATATTGTTTGTTGTAATAATGATTGATTTAACTCAAATTATATAGTGAAGACAGAAATATATTTCTGTTGTAAATTACAATTGTCTTTGAAATAAATTAATATTTGATGATAATTATAATAATAATAATATTTATTATTATTTTACACTACAAGTTACTATTCGAATATTTTTTTTTTTTAATTCGTTTAATATTCTCAAGCTTCTATTTTAGTGAAATATTGTTGAAATGCTGTTAACATCTGCCCACAAAATATTGTAAATTACAATAGTAAAAAAAAAGAATATTTGATCATTATAATAATTTTATTTTACACCACAATACTAAAATTTATAATTCTTATAATTCTTCACATTAAAAATTCACATTAAATTCTGTCACAAAATGTTGGAAATTACAATTGGAAAAAAAAAAGAAAATTTGATGATAATTATAATAATTGAGTTATAATTCGAATATTTATTTTTAAAAATTCTTTTAATATTCGCAAAGCTTGTTGAAATGTTTTTAACAACTGTCCACAAAATTGTAAAAAAAAAGAATATTTGATGATAATTATAATAATTTTATTTTACACTAAAAGTTACAATACTAAATTGTATGCCTTAAATTTTTCACTTTAAACATTTTAAATCCCCAAGCTTTTATTTTGTCCAGCTATTAATAAAATTCTGTAAACTTGTTGGAAATTATGCGAATGTGTAAAAATAGTGTAGTTAAACTCACAGCAATGCAGAGATGAAGCTCTGAGTGATTATCCCACATCCACATTTATTCATTTTAATTTCACATTCAATGCAATTATTATCATTTCATCAGCTTGTGAACTCCTGTTTGGGACTCACTGATCTGTGTGTGTGTGTGTGTGTGTGTGTGTGTGTGTTTGATGTAGAGACTGGAAACGGCTGTGAAAGAGGAACTTCTGGGAAGTCAGAAATGGCTTGAAGTGACTCTGGAGCAGGAGAAGCAGATGAAGATGTTCAAGAGCTGTCTGACGGTACAGGAGATCTTTAACCATCACAAGAGTTCACAGCAGGGTCTGCAGTACAGACGGATCCCTCTCCCAGAATGCTCTGCTCCGACTGAAGAGGTGAAATGCTTAAAGATGTTATGTGACATTCATCTTTCCATTCAGATGCAGTTATAAAGGCTGATGAGAGGACAAGGAAAGACCTTCTGCTCCCTCTAGTGTTCATCAGAGTCACTGTCATCTCAGACTTTACCGGAATATTTCAGCCAGAAATGTCATTAACATTTATTATTATTATTTATTAATTATTTTATTTTATTTTTTATTTATTTTATTTTATTTATTTTAATGTTTTTGTTTTAATTTTATATATATATTATATATATATATTTTCTTTTAATATTTTCTTTTCTTTTAATATTTTTATTTAATATCTATTAATTTTAATTTATTATATTTTATTAATATATTTAATGTTTTGTTTTAATTTTTTAATTTTGTTTAATATATTTATTTTATTTAATTTCCTTTTCTTTAATTTTCTTTTATTTTAATATTTTAATTTGGTTTTTTGCATTTAGTATTTTTTATTTTATTTAATATATTTTTTATTATTTTATTTTGTTTTATTTAATTTAATTTTATATTAATTAATTTTGTTTAAAAGAAAATATATAAAATAAACAACATTAATACAAAACATTAAATATATTAATAAAATATAATACATGAAAACAAATAAATATTAAATAAAATATTAAAAGAAAACTAAAAATGATTAAAATATTAAATAAAAAACAATTAAATTAAATAAAAAATATAAAATTAAAACAAAACATTAAAAGAAAATTACCTAAAACAAAAGAAAATAGTAAAATAAAATATATTAAATAAAATAAAAATATAAAATTAAATAATATATTTTTATTTTATCTAATATTTTATTTTAGTTAATATTTTTATTTTATTTTATATTTTTATTTTATTTAATATATTTTCTTTTATTATTTTCTTTTGTTTTATTTAATTAAAGTTTTGTGGAACACAGAAACATTTTGAAGAAACCTGAAAGACTGTCAAGCACAAAGGGACAAAACCATATTTCAAATCTTCTGACAGCAATTAAAGTCATTATTCACAGATAAAAATTAAAATATGATTAAATAAGATGTATAATGACATTAAATTAGTTAACGGGTCGTGTCAGGTTTGATGCACATAAGAAAGCTCTTCCAAACTTGTCCTTTTTTGTTCTACAGAAGAAATAAAGTCCTGATGGTGAGTGAATGAGGATTGAGTTGCTGTAATAGACTGAATGAAAACCTGATTTTATCACTGTTCATCCTGACAGTTTCATTGTCTTTCTTTTGTGCGTTCTATGAAATTGTATGAATGCATTTGTGAAAGTGATTTGTCTTGGTCTGCTTTATCATTGATAACGCTGTGTGTGTGTGTGTGTTCAGGGTTTTGACAGGCTGCTGGAGGCGATGAAAGCTTGTCTGGCTGAAGACTCGCTCTCTGCGTTCGTCTTTAACTGCTCGAACGGTAAAGGCCGGACGACCACGGCTATGGTGATCGCTGCCCTCACGCTCTGGCACTTCAACGTACGTCTGCTTCACTTTATGACAACATACTGTACAATATTCAATTCATACACTGAGATCCAAACTATGAGATGCCATTGAAAATTAGAAGTCCCCCTGTAGTCAATAATTTTATTCTTTAAAATTCATCTTTGATCACCAAAATTGCATATGTAAAGTTTTTTTCCTGTGAAAATAATTTCTTCATGCCTTAAAACAGCTTGAATGTAACCCGACACCCTTGCTTCATTTAGTATGCGCGGATCAATGAATATGCAAATAAGCCCCGCCTCCACTCACTCATTCACACCGGCTCAGATTACCTGATCCACTCGCTCAACTTTACTGTAATAAATAGTAATAATAAAGTATATTTATATATGCCATGCCATAGAGGGTTAATTTAATTTAATTAATATTTTTTAATTGTATTATTATTATTATTATTATTATTATTATTATTATTATTATTATTATTATTTTATTTTATTTTTTTATATTTTCCTTTCTTTTAAAATTTTAATTTAATATATATTTATTTTAATTTATTATATTTTATTAATATGGCTAATGTTTTGTTTTAATTTATTTTGTTTAATATATTTTCTATTTTATTTAATATTTCCTTTTCTTTTATTTATTATTTTTTATTTTATATATTTTTTTATTTTATTTTATTTTAATGTTTTGTTTTAATTTTATATTTTTAATTTAATAATTTTTTTTTTTGTTATATTTTAATATTTTCAAATGAGCCCCGCCTCCACTCACTCACTCACACCGGCTCAGATTACCCGATCCACTCGCTCAACTTTACTGTAATAATAAAGTATCTTTTTTGTTTGTTTGACAGGGTTTCCCAGAGTTCTATGAGGATGAAATCGTGAGCGTTCCTGATGCCAAATACACGAAGGGCGAGTTTGAGGTGATGCACTTCTGCGGTTTCACCTTTCTTTTTGTTCTAACCTATATTTATTTATTTTTAAGGTTTCATAAGTAGGTGGATATGACAAATGCTGAAAATGTTAAAAAAAGGTTTTCATTTATAAACAAGACATGCAAATTACACAACACACCCTATACATTACAATAAACAAGTACCTTATGTGAAAAGTAATCAAAGTATTTCAGTTCCTAAATTGCTTAATGGCTTATTTAGCATTTAATTGGTTATTAAAGCGTTTCAGATCATTCTCCTTTACTGATCATGTTCAGCTCAGTCGCATTTCTCAAGGTGGTTTTCATGCGTCTGAATTTAGAGACTGTTCCACATTTCATCTGTGATTTCCACCCATCCATGATTTGTCTTGTTTCTCGTCAGTAAGATCTTTAGCTCTGTGCAGTTTTTGGAGCGCGTCCTCTCTGTGTTCACTGGAATGAATAATTGTCATAAAAAAGCTATCTCGTCCCGTAACGTTATTAGGAACATCATGCGTAATTGGTTTAAATTAGGTCGTGAGCTCCAGACGCAGGAGTGAAAACGTCTGGTTTCTGACCCACATTCAGTGAATGATGCACGTGTATCAGCAGTGACCCGATCACGACGGTCATGTGATCTTTCACTTTCTGTGTCAGTTTCTGCTGGGTTTCCAGACTATAAAAATTGTGACATTTTTATTCATATAATGTTTTTAAATAACTGATCATATCAATAATTTATTATTATTATTGTTATTATTATTATTAATAAATATTAATACAATCAATAAATACATTCATGGTTATCAAAAACTAATATATTTATATTAATATTAAATATTTGATAATATATTATTTTATTGAATACTACTACTACTACTATTAATAATAATAAAAAAAAATTATTAGTATTATTTTTTGAATTTCTGCTCATTTTATAATAATAAATAACAAATAATTTCCTGCCTAAAAATGATTATACTTATATAAATGTTTACATATTTTTTTAAGTAATAATAATTATATTAATAATATAAATTAATAATAATAATAAATATATATTTATACTTTTATAATTAGTATTATTTTATTTCTCATGTTATATTAATAATAATAATAATAATAATAATAATACATATTATTATTATTATTATTATTATTATTATTATTATTAATATAACATGAGAAATAAGAACAAATAATTTCCTGCCTAAAAGTATTATTTATATTAATTTACATCTTTTTTGAAACAATAATAATAATTTAATACATTAATAATAATAATATTATTAACAATAATAATAATGATGATAAATATTTTATTATACTTTTATAATTAGTGTTTTTTATTTCTGCTCGTTATAATAATAGTAATGGTAATAATAACACACAATTTCCTGCCTAAAAAATATTATATTTATATAGATGTTTACATATTTTTAAAAGAATAATATTATTATTTATAATACATTCATAATAATAGTAATAATTTATTATGTTAATAATAACAATAAAAGTTTTTATTATGCTTTTATAATTAGTATTTGTTTAATTATTTCTGCTCGTTATAATAATAATAATAATAATAATTATTATTATTATTATTATTATTAACAAATAATTTCCTGCCTAGGAAGTATTATATTTATATTAATTTGCACATTTAAAAAAAATAATATATATGTTATAATTGTTATCATTTTGCTGACAAGCATCACCAGGTTAAATTCCAATTATACACGTACTTGGTTTATGAAGCTTCACTATATACCATTAAATAAACGCTTTTCATCCAGACAAAGCCAATATCGTCACTCGTGCGACACCAGTTGTTTTGTGTTATATTAATAACAACAGTTTTATAATAATAATATACTGTGTGTGTTTTAGGTGGTGATGAAGTTGGTCCGGCTGCTTCCTGACGGTCACAGGATGAAGCGGGAGGTGGACATGGCGCTGGACTCCGTCAGCGAGACGATGACGCCGCTGCACTACCACCTGCGAGAGATCATCATCTGCACCTACAGACAGGTAGAGGGCGCTCTAGCGTCTCCTGCACTCACAGGTTCTGCCTCAAAAACAGCAAGAGCTTTCGTGAAAAAACAAGCTCAAATCTGATTGGCTGGTTCGGTGTTTACAGGCTGCCGGCTTGATACTGTGACCGTTGCATTCATGACATCAAATCGTTTTACATATTCAGTGCTTTCTGTGAGACAGTTAGTAGGAAGGTTTTTTTTTTTTTTTTTTTAAGAAAATTTATTATTTAATTTTTATTTTTTTTATTATTATTTTTTTTTTGTTGTTGTTTATTATAGTTTTATTTTCATTTTAAATAGAATAAAACAAAATATATTATTTTACTTTGTTTTAAATATATGCTCATTTTTTTCTATTATTTTAGCTTTTTTATTTTAGAGAATATAAATCAACTAAAATCTTCTAAAATTATTTTATTTTATTTAAAATGTACTCTACATTTACATTTTTTTCCTACTATTATAGTTTTTTTTATTTATTTATTTATTATGGTTTTATTTTATTCCAAATAAAATAAAACAAAATACTTTATTTTACTCTAAATATACTCTACATTTTTTATTTTATTTTTGTTTTTTATTTTCTACTATTTATTATAGTTTATTTTATTCTAAATATATATATGTTCTAAATTGTATTTTATTTTATTTTTTATTATTGTAAAATACAATTTTTATTTTGTTTTATTTTCTATTTATTATAGTTTTTTTTTATTTTATTCTAAATATATGTTTTAAATGGTATTTTAATATATATTTTTTAATTTATTATGGTTTTATTTTATTTTTAATACTTTATTTTACTCTAAATATATGCAAAAAAAAAAATATTTTATTGTATTTTATTTTATTGAAGCAGTAAAGAAGTATCATAAAGCGCTTATCCTCCTTCAATAATGTTTATCACCTCATGAAGTTAATTAATGAATGAGTTTTCATTTTTTGTCTCATGTTTTGATCACTACATCATTCCCAGACTTGTGCTATTTCACAGATTGCATTGCTTTACTATTATTCTTACATGTAGATTTAATGACGTGTCCAAACTCTTGAGTGTGTGTGTGTGTGTTCTTGTGTCGTCTCTGAGTGTCCTGTAGAGGGCAGCACGTCTCTTCCATCAGTGGATTTAGACAATTACCCCATAATCAACTTCAGTCTCTATTTATATAAGCAGCATATAATGTCAAGAGTCTGGGAAAAACCCTCTAATGTTCGTTTGCCCGTGCATGAAGATCTGCAGTCGGCTGTGACAGGGGTTGTTGTGCGTGTGTGTAATTGTGTTTGTGGGTCGGCTGGAGTGTCCGCTCTTATGTAAAGCTCAGAGGGGCGACTCTAATCAATGGCGGTTTGTGCAGCGAGAGCTACTCGAGCACGTCTCCATCTGCTCTCAATGGATCACATTGTACCGAGCTCTTTTTCCCCTTCCCTTCTCCGCTCAGTCATTACAGTAACTGAACTGCAGCTCGGCTTCCTAAAGCGGCCCTCATCCCGTCAGGGATTTGTTTTTCCCCACTTCACTCCTGAACACTAATCCCTCTCTTCTGTCGTCTCATTCTTTCACTTTCGCTCAGCTCCTGGTTTAGATAACGGAGTCGCTGACGGAGAGCGATTTGTGCGATCAATCACACACTCAACAAAATATTTAGGCCTAAATTTAAGATGCATGCATGTAATATTTCAATCCGTTTGTATGAACTAATAAACGTCATGCATGCATGAATGAAACGCAACTGTAATAGTACTAATAAACTGAATGCGTTTTATAAACAGCTGTGTATATTTATTATCAATAAATCCAGATTTATGCTGATTCTAAGCCATTTGAATAAATGCATTTTAAAAATAGATGCAAATAGTTAATAATAAACTGTGGCATGATTTTTTTTTTTTAAGTGCAGAAATCTGTTGCATTTATGAGTGACTGACAAAGTTTATTAGTCTGTGTAATATAAATGGAAGAATTTTATATGCAATTTAAAAGATTGTGACCGCTTCATCCATGCATATGCATCTATTTTTGACCTAGAAATATTTAATCTTTTCCTTTTCCCTTGACCTACATTTTTTTCAATATTTTGTTACTCTTGAATTTACATCACAATGTGAAAGAAAATGTCGCTACTTCCACTATTTTTTGTTTATTTGTTTATTTACTATAGTTTTATTTTTTAAATTAAATAAAACAAAATATTTCATTTTATTTTAAATATACGCTCTTTTTTTCTCTTTTTTTTCTATTTATTATAGTTATATTTTTTTATTTTAAATAAAATAAAACAAAATATTTTAAAATATATTATTTATTAATATAAAATATTTTATTTTTAATATACGCTCTTTTTTATTTAATTTCTTTCTATTATTTTAGTTTTTTTATTTTAGATTAAATAAATCACCTAAAAATATTATCAAATTATTTTATTCTAAATGTTCTAAATTGTATTTTATTTTATTTATTTATTTATTATTGAATAAAATAAAAATAACATTTTATTTTATTCTAAATATGCTCTAAATGTTTTTTATTTGTTTTAATTTATTATAGTTTTTTTTTATTCTAAATGCATGTTCTAAATTTAATTTTATTATATTTTATTTTGAATAAATACTATATCTTACTCTAAATAAAATTTCATATTTAATGCATATATTTAATTTTTTTATTGAAGCAGTAAAGCATCATCATAAAGCGCTAATCACACACGTTCCTCCTTTAATAATGTTTAATATCACCTCGTGAAGTTATTATTAGTACTATTACAGTTGCGTTTCATTTATGCAAGTTTATTAGTTCATCGCAACTTTAATGTCATGAGTCGGCACATCTTATCAGGACAAACTTTGTAAGACTTGTTTTAGAAGATCGACACAGGAAAACTTTTATTTATGAGTTTTAATGAGCAGAATTTTATCAAATGTTTGATTATGATCTGTATCTGCCATGCAGTAGCCAATAATACGGCAATAAACTCAAATGCAAACAAAACATTTAAACTTTTTCAGAACCCGCCCCTAAATGGCATGTAAGCCTGTGATTGGTCGCTTTATATGTCAATTAGTGTGTGAATGTTTTCAGTTTATCTAGTATATCTGCTGTTGAGCGTCACTGCTTTTGTTGTTTTGCGCTGTTTTTGATAAGTTGGCCGACCGTGTTGTGATCACTTCATCTCCTCCTGTCCATCCAACATCCCACAATGCACCACTGACGTTGGGAGTGAAACCCTTTATTTGATTGCAGTGCAAATGTTCAGACAGGTTTGACAAGTACGTCACAAACAAGGACACTGATACTACAGCCGTACGTCTGATCACAACCGCGATGACACGATGTGTTATTCTGCTACACCGAAGACACTGGTGTAAGTTAATAGACTGACAATTCAAAGAAGAATGGGCAAAAGTAGCTGCTTTATTCTTTCAGTGTTAAACTGACGTGTGTCGTTTGTTCAGAGACTGTAGTGCTCTTAAATGTATTGAAAATATCCTTAGACCTTTTAAATGTTCTTCCACGTTTCTCCCTCGTTTTGGCAGTTTGTTGTTATATAGGGTTAGATTTTTAAAATGCTTAAGGTGCCCTCACATCTGTTTTTTCTCTCCGTGGTCATATTTTAATGTTCATGTGTCTGTAATGAGTGTGTAGTCTGTGTTTTATTGGTTGTTGTCTCCCCACAGCATCATTTTGTGGGGCTTTGCAAACCTGTATTAACTGTAGTGTGGAATTTTTCTACAATATTCAGTCATCATGACAGTAAAATATGGCATTCTAGTCAATCTACTGCAGTATTTCCTCTCTCAATCAGTAGAAAATGTGGTTAACACCCGGTCATGCATGGGGGAAAAAAATACCATCATATACCAAGAAACGGGTATAATTTAGAAAAATACCGTGATATAAAAAAAATGTTTTATCACAAGTACAGTTAAGGAATATTTTATAGTTTTCTTATTTAATGTTTCATCAAAATACATGTGATTTATCCTTTTTTTTTTTTTCTCCAATAATCTTGTGATAAACGTCACAATAGGAAAGAATTGTGATTGGTCGCTTTTTATGTCAATCATTTTAGGTCAAAAAAAGTTAGTCTACATTGAAAAAAACAAGTAAAACTTGCTTAATTTTTCTTCTTGCACGCATATAAATTCTTATATAAAATCTTCTTAAGTAAAATAAGTAACTTTAAATATAACACTGAATTAAGCCATGCTTTAAAGTGTATGCTTTATCTGCAACATCTAAGTCAGTAATACAGTAGATATCGTGTAGACCAGTGGTTCCCAACCTTTTGTCCAATAAGCCCCCCCTCCTTACATATAAGAAACCCTGAGGACCCCCCCCTCCCCCCCAAAAAACAAAAAAACATGCAAATACACTCTCTACCAGAAGGTGGCGCTTATGCAACAGCAGCAATACACTGCAACAAATGCTTTTCTTACTTAGTATTATTGTCTTGTTTCCAGTCTAAATATCTAAGAATTCTTAAATCAAGATGCTTTTACTAGATAAGCAAAATGACAAGATTTTTTTTCTTGTTTTCTAGGGGAAAAAAAATCTAAATGAATCTTAAAAAATCTTAAAACAAGCACAATTACCTGCCAATGGGGTAAGAAAAAAATCTAGAAACAAGATTTCAAACAGAAACAAGATTATTTTTCTTACCCCATTGGCAGATAATTGTGCTTGTTTTAAGCAAAAACTCACTTGATTTTCCAGAAAACAAGATCTAATTTTGCTTATCTAGTAAAAGCATCTTGATTTAAGAATTCTTAGATATTTAGACTGGAAACAAGACAATAATACTAAATAAGAAAAGCATTTTTGCAGTGTATAGAGTTTCCATGGTTACCTCTGTAAACAAAGCAGCACTAGTGCTGTGCTTATATAAACACTGCTTTAATAGGCGTCATACGGAGGTACGATTAAAAGAAAATGTCATCGAAACTTTTGTGAAGTCAGTCAGTTCCTTCAGAAATGCATTCATATAAGCCCCCACCCTTGTCTGGCTATCACCAGACCAAGCTCAATTTAAGATTGAACATTGGTCTGGGGAGTCTGCTCTGTATTTTCTACTGCACAAGAGGCTGATAAAGGAGCATTATTCAAATTACTCTGTACGCAATTGGACAGTCCTTCAACCAATCAGACCACAAGAGGCGTGATAAACGAGCATTATTCAAATGACTCTGTACGCAATTGGATAGTCCTTCAACCAATCAGACCACAAGAGGCGTGATAAACGAGCATTATTCAAATGACTCTGTACGCAATTGGATAGTCCTTCAGCCAATCAGACCACAAGAGGCGTGATCAACTAGCATAATTCAAATGACTCTGTACGCAATTGGATAGTCCTTCAACCAATCAGACCACAAGAGGCGTGATAAACGAGCATTATTCAAATGACTCTGTACGCAATTGGATAGTCCTTCAACCAATCAGACCACAAGAGGCGTGATAAACGAGCATTATTCAAATGACTCTGTACGCAATTGGATAGTCCTTCAACCAATCAGACCACAAGAGGCGTGATAAACGAGCATTATTCAAATGACTCTGTACGCGATTGGATAGTCCTTCAACCAATCAGACCACAAGAGGCGTGATAAACGAGCATTATTCAAATGGCTCTGTACGCGATTGGATAGTCCTTCAACCAATCAGACCACAAGAGGCGTGATAAAGGAGCATTATTCAAATGACTCTGTACGCAATTGGACAGTCCTTCAACCAATCAAACCGCAAGAGGCTGATAAACGAGCATTATTCAAATAACTCTGTACGCAATTGGATAGTCCTTCAACCAATCAGACCACAAGAGGCGTGATAAACGAGCATTGTTCAAATGACTCTGTACGCAATTGGACAGCCCTTCAACCAATCAGACCACAAGAGGCGTGATAAACGAGCATTATTCAAATGACTCTGTACGCGATTGGATAGTCCTTCAGCCAATCAGACCACAAGAGGCTGATAAACAAGCATTATTCAAATGACTCTGTACGCAATTGGACAGTCCTTCAACCAATCAGACCACAAGAGGCGTGATAAACGAGCATTATTCAAATGACTCTGTACGCAATTGGACAGTCCTTCAACCAATCAAACCGCAAGAGGCTGATAAACGAGCATTATTCAAATGGCTCTGTACGCAATTGGATAGTCCTTCAACCAATCAGACCACAAGAGGCGTGATAAACGAGCCTTATTCAAATGACTCTGTACGCAATTGGACAGTCCTTCAACCAATCAAACCGCAAGAGGCTGATAAACGAGCATTATTCAAATTACTCTGTACGCAATTGGATAGTCCTTCAACCAATCAGACCACAAGAGGCGTGATAAACGAGCATTATTCAAATGACTCTGTACGCAATTGGACAGTCCTTCAGCCAATCAAACCACAAGAGGCTGATAAACGAGCATTATTCAAATGACTCTGTACGCAATTGGACAGTCCTTCAACCAATCAGACCACAAGAGGCGTGATCAACGGGCATTATTCAAATGACTCTGTACGCAATTGGACAGTCCTTCAACCAATCAGACCACAAGAGGCTGATAAACGAGCATTATTCAAATGACTCTGTACGCAATTGGACAGTCCTTCAACCAATCAGACCACAAGAGGCGTGATAAACGGGCAACGACCCATCGCTTCTCTATCCGTCATCATGTTAAACCCGCCAATAGCGCGCCAGGTGGATAAGCCAGTCTGTGACTGGTTCCCGCAAAATTGTAACAGAGAAATGAATGTACAGGTTTCCAGACTGAGTTGCAGGGCGAAATCAAATCGCCGGCAGATCAGGCTGGGTTTACCCAGTCTACCTCCACCCCAATTTAATGTTTAGAATTTTCTTCCACTATTCCAAGCATTGCAACAGTGAGCTTGCTCTGCCCGGTACAGTATTTCCTCTGCTCTTCTCTTTGTGTCCGTCTTCAGCGTGTCCCGTCTCTGGCCTCTGTTAACGTCCACACAAATTACATTTGGGGAAATGATTGCAATGCATTTTGTGTGCCAGTCTGGGACACAGACCGGGCGAAATAAAACAAAAAACGGAACTGGCCGCTTCTGATTGATGGTCGGTAGACTGGTGCATCTCCACTGGCAACCCTTCACCTGAAGCTCTAATGAGGAGAACACGCTACCGTGTGAGGGAAAGAGTTCAGAAGACAATGGAAGAATTCTGGAGTTTTTTTAAACAAAGTAGTTTGAACCGTACACAGCTTTTCACTGCGTTATTATTGTACTCTAGCCCGGAGACGCAGCCGCTGCTGATCTTTTTATCTTTGCCGCGCCTCTCACAGCTGGTGTGAGCACGCTCGCGTCTTTTGCGTCATAAAAATGTGATGGTTTATGTGATGGGCAAGCTGAGAGACCACGTATAGAATCAAAGGAAGTAATTGTCAACATTTTTAGATAAGTGGCCAATCATTTGGAGCATTTCTAGAAACTATACGAAAAGGTTTTTTGTATCCATGTTTGACCTCAAAGCATATAAACTCTCTGGGGGCGCGGACCACTGGTGTAGACATAAACATATCTACACAAAACTTGAACACCGAGATCTCAATATTTGGTACAAAAATACACAATAACAGTAACATTCGATGGATTGTTTTTGAGTATGAATGAACTCCAGATGTCACAAAACATCAAGTTACTACACCTATCAACAAAAGCAATGATAAAACAGTGTAAATACAGATGGAAAACAGTGAAAAGTGCAATCTTATTAATCATTCATGCCCCAGTGCATGATGGGAACACCAGAATCAAAAAGTTTTACTTTTACAACGTTGATATTTACGCTTTAATTTTCTAATTGAGCTTAAATTGAGTATTAATAAAGCATTAACTTGCCTGAAGTAACTTATTAAGGTAGATATTGCATTTTTTCTGTAGTATTTCCTTCACCATAGAATAATTTTTATCAGTCTGTTTTGTTCTGTGTATATTGCCTGATTCTGGTTTCAGGTTCCTGTCCAACACCGGAGCCAAATCATATAGTGAGGCGAAGCCGGAAAAACCCGGCAGCCAATGAAATATTCCAGTAAAAAGTGAAGGAAATGTAAATCAGCGCCTAAAGAAAGGCCCTCATGGTTTGGACGGCAGTGTGGAAAAATATTTGCAGAAAGAAGAGAATGTTGAGAGCGGCTTTTGAGAGGAAAGGTAGTCGACGTCACCGAGAGACGGAGGGAGGGAGGGAGGGATGGAGCGGATCCAGACGGGAGGAATTTGGGGGAGACCACCGCACAAAAAGATCCTGACGGAAAACGTGTGCGTGTGGAGGAGGGATGAGCGACGGCAGCCAAAATCATTGGACTAGAACAATTAGAACCATCCGTCTAAATGCACACATGCCCAGTGAGATTAGATCGCTAACCAGCTCGGGTTTGTTGTGCATCTTGTTGTAAAACCTCATATCATCACAGGAAACTAAAAGGGATTTTCAGGACTGTAGAAGTCGTGGTTAATCTACATACATGACAAATATTGTTTACCAGCCATGAAACTATTTTTGCAAACACAGGCAGTATTGACACCAAAATTTTAGATACCAGTGAAAATTCACAATTCTCAGTTCCAATTCCGATACACAGCTAAAACTACTAGCCTAACTAATATAAAGTTAATATGTTAATAAAGACAAGTAAACAGTCAGTAATAAAATAAGAATAAATAGTTTACAAGCAAAAACACAAATGAATACAATGTAACACAGATACAAATGAAATAAACAGTGCTTTTACAGAAATTTAACCCTCATCCTCCATCGCACTTTGTAACAAATCCTTCCCTCGCGGGTCAAAATGACCCGAAGCCCTAAAATTATACTTAGGTTTTTTTTCATTTCATTTTGATAATGTATGAATATTCAGATTCATATCACTGAGATTCAGATATGATAATGAGCGTTTGCTTTCTGACCAATCAGAGCAGAGCAGCTCTCAGAAAGGCGGGGTTTAGAGAGACTGAATCCTTGATGGAAGCGTTTCAGACTCTGAGAGAAAAGAGCTGATGCTGAAGTGATATTATGAGAACATTAAAGTGTTTTTGACTTTGGATGAATATAAACCTTTGAAATATAAGTGCATAATAGGTGCAATTTAATACTGAATCGTAACCCATCCTTGTTAGAGACCTGCGCGGGATGGAATCCTCTCGCAGGATTTTGTCCCGCTCCCGCCGGATTTTGTCCCGCTCCCGCCGGATTTTGTCCCGCTCCCGCCGGATTTTGTCCCGGTCCCACCGGATTTTGTCCCGCTCCCGTCCGCAAAAGCCTGCATACATTTTTATAAATAGATTTTTTTCTGTATGTCCATGAAACAGTTTCAAGTAATTTAACAAAAGCAAGCGCGTGCATGGTTTGGCGTGGCAGAACGTGCGCAAAGTGCGCTCCCTTAATAATCCCTAAAAAGCTGACATCTCAGTTCATCACGATCTCACAAAGCTCCGTTATGAAGCTGACTGCACAATGAATCTTTCATAATGTCTACACTTTCTTTGTTATAATCAGAGGATTTGCCAGCACTGAACAAAAACTCAGACGTTTTGAGCGGTGAGTGGATTCTATCTTAAATGCATCTGATTGGCCATTGCGTTCAAGAAATCAACACATATGTCTGTGATTGGCTACACTACACAACGCTGCAAAAACATGTTATAAACAGAAACTCTGCCTAACGCTTGTGTTTTTATTGTGTTTTAGTTCTTCTTGTTGCTTTTGTGCAATAGATGAATAATTAATTTGTTTTTAGGTGTTTTATTTTTATTTTGCGGGAGTCCCGCAAATCGTTTTATCCTCCCGCAGCCCGCACACACACGAGTACCTTACCGCCCGCCACACACTCGGCCATCAAATCTAGTCCTGCGCCGCACTCTATTGCGTCGGGTCCCGCGGGACTGCAGGTCTCTACTTGTTGAATCATTCTCCGTCTGTGTTCATATGTCATGCCAGTTTGAGTTCTGGACTGACGTTGAATGGCAGGAACAGCACAGAAACAAAGCACTGTGGGATACTGTCTGAGAGAGAGAGAGAGAGAGAGAGAGTAAAGTCAACATTTCTCCTCTCAGACGCTGCTAATATTTACTCTGGCTGTGTTCTGCTCGGCCCTGAGCGACGTGAACAGGTGCGGATGAGCGTCAGGTGGGTCTTCCCACAAAGAGTAACTCGAAATAGCAATAATTTGATTTACATCTTTAAAAGTTATGACTTTAATATTTTCATCCCACATTTTAAAGGGTCCATAACACACACAGTTTCTGCCAGTCTCATGTTAATCTTGAGTATCTATAGAGTAGTGTTGATCCTTCATATCTCCCAAGAGTCTTTAGTTTATCATATTTATAAAAGACAGATACACTGTACCGATTCTTTCTGAAAACAGCCGAGCTCGTGGAGGCGGGCAGTGGGCGGAGCTAAAGAGACACGAGCACACACACACACACACACACACATATCATGGCATTGTCCCTGGATAACTCTCGATTCACTATACGTTGGTGTTGTTCACATTATATGCACTTACGCGCCGATTGCCAACAAAACACACACATTTGATGCAGTTTCACTCACCGCCTGCGGTTTCCACTCATGACCGGGAACAAACACACACACTTACAGAACTCCGGAAACACAAACTGCATGTCTAAACACACAATGCCAGCGCTGCCAACGGCTCCCGTAACCCGAACGAAGCTCGTTGATGGACGCACTCTTGCTCTCGCTCTGGGTGGTGTGTGTGTGTGTGTGTGCGCTCATCCGGGAGAAGTGCCCATATAAGGAGTTCCGCCCTTTATGACGTCATACAGGGCCATACTCGAAAAAAACTTTCCGAAGCTTGTTTGAATCCTGAAGGAGTGTATTTGGCACAGAAATACTCCGTCATGCGTCCAACTCGTTTTTTGAAACGTTGTCCATGTTTAGCATGAGAATCAACTCTTTAACAGTGTGAATAAGGCAGAACGCAGGCAATAGCGTTAGACCGACCCTTTAAGGCATGCATGATAGTGCTTCATTGCAGGAAAGACTCATGATGTGTTTTCCACTGGATGGAGTCGGTCTGAATGAAACTCGCGTGACCTTTGATTGTGCCGGCCGAGCGGCAGGTTGTGTGAGAGAGATCGGGGTGCTGAGGGCTCTCCATATTTTATGGTGTATTGTTCAGGACGCCCCACAGCTGGACGTGACACTAATGAGAGAGAAGCTGTGGTTTTATCACCCTCCGCCTGATGGGTCTGCAGCATTTCTCCGTCTGTCTCGCTCTAATCAGCTCTGACTTCTCCAGAGCTGCATGTTAACCACTCGTTTTGTTTTGTTTCATACGCTAGCTTCTCTCAGGGACTCATTATGTGTGTCTGTGTGTGAACTCCGGGCACATCTCACATCTGAACAGTTAATCTCGCTGTATTACTGCAGGTGCTTTTCACTTGGAATCTGCTTAGAACAAACATGTTGAACTCTTTCTGACTTTCTCTCGTGTTAAAGCTGAAGTGTGTATTTTCTGTGCCACTAGCAACAGTGCAGAGTTGATTTTTACCTCTCTGTTTTTTTGAAAATGTGTGCTGAACTTCACTGATGCTGCTGTGATTGGTAAGTGTTTGCAGGTCAAAAACGGCTTCATGAAGTCAACGAATAATCTTTATCTATTATTAACTGCATATAAAACTGGGATAGGAGAGAATTTTAAAATAACACACACCACCTTAAAGAGAGACTGTCCTTGACAGTATTAATTATAATAGTAAACTACAAAAATATTAATAATAACATTTGTCATTTTAATAATAGTTAATAATAATTTGATTTGTTGTTGTTTTTTAAATTTTTCTAAAAAGTAAACTATTATTGGGAATATTTTTTATAGTACTGTTGAAACATGTCATTATAATTCAAAAATATTAACATGAACAGTTTCAATTAATTATTTTTGAATTATTAATAATAATAATAATAATAATAATAATAATAATAATAATTATTATTATTATTATTAGCAATATTATTATTATTATTATTATTATTATTATATTATTATTATTTTTATTATATTATTATTAT
>CM077187.1:37100285-37192785 GCA_039654105.1 Coreius guichenoti | reverse complement strand
TGCGTATCTGTCGTGTGTGTGTGCGCGTGCGTACCTGTCGTGTGTGTGTGCGCGCGTGCGTACCTGTCGTGTGTGTGTGCGCGTGCGTACCTGTCGTGTGTGTGTGCGCGCGTGCGTACCTGTCGTGTGTGTGTGTGTGCGCGCGTGCGTACCTGTCGTGTGTGTGTGCGCGCGTGCGTACCTGTCGTGTGTGTGTGTGTGTGTGCGCGCGCGCGTACCTGTCGTGTGTGTGTGCGCGCGTGCGTACCTGTCGTGTGTGTGTGCGCGTGCGTACCTGTCGTGTGTGTGTGTGTGCGTGCGTACCTGTCGTGTGTGTGCGCGTGCGTACCTGTCGTGTGTGTGTGCGCGCGTGCGTACCTGTCGTGTGTGTGTGTGCGCGCGTGCGTACCTGTCGTGTGTGCGCGCGCGCGTACCTGTCGTGTGTGTGTGCGCGCGTGCGTACCTGTCGTGTGTGTGCGCGCGTTCGTACCTGTCGTGTGTGTGTGTGTGCGCGTGCGTACCTGTCGTGTGTGTGCGCGTGCGTACCTGTCGTGTGTGTGTGTGTGCGCGCGTGCGTACCTGTCGTGTGTGTGTGTGTGTGCGCGTGCGTACCTGTCGTGTGTGTGTGCGCGTGCGTACCTGTGTGCACGTGCGTATCTGTCGTGTGTGTGTGTGCGCGTGCGTATCTGTCGTGTGTGTGTGCGCGTGCGTACCTGTCGTGTGTGTGTGTGTGCGCGTGCGTACCTGTCGTGTGTGTGTGCGCGCGTGCGTACCTGTCGTGTGTGTGTGTGTGCGCGTGCGTACCTGTCGTGTGTGTGTGTGTGTGCGCGTGCGTACCTGTCGTGTGTGTGTGTGTGCGCGTGCGTACCTGTCGTGTGTGTGTGTGTGTGCGCGTGCGTACCTGTCGTGTGTGTGTGTGTGCGCGTGCGTACCTGTCGTGTGTGTGTGTGTGCGCGTGCGTGTGCGTACCTGTCGTGTGTGTGCGCGTGCGTACCTGTCGTGTGTGTGTGTGCGCGTGCGTACCTGTCGTGTGTGTGTGTGTGCGCGTGCGTACCTGTCGTGTGTGTGCGCGCGTACCTGTCGTGTGTGTGTGCGCGCGTGCGTACCTGTCGTGTGTGTGTGTGTGCGCGTGCGTACCTGTCGTGTGTGTGTGTGCGCGTGCGTGTGCGTACCTGTCGTGTGTGTGTGCGCGCGTGCGTACCTGTCGTGTGTGTGCGCGTGCGTACCTGTCGTGTGTGTGTGTGTGTGCGCGTGCGTACCTGTCGTGTGTGTGTGTGTGCGCGTGCGTACCTGTCGTGTGTGTGTGTGTGTGCGCGTGCGTACCTGTCGTGTGTGTGCGCGTGCGTACCTGTCGTGTGTGTGTGCGCGCGTGCGTACCTGTCGTGTGTGTGTGTGTGCGCGTGCGTACCTGTCGTGTGTGTGTGCGCGTGCGTACCTGTCGTGTGTGTGTGTGTGTGTGCGCGTGCGTACCTGTCGTGTGTGTGTGCGCGTGCGTACCTGTCGTGTGTGTGTGTGTGTGTGCGCGTGCGTACCTGTCGTGTGTGTGTGTGTGCGCGCGTGCGTACCTGTCGTGTGTGTGTGTGCGCGTGCGTACCTGTCGTGTGTGTGTGTGTGCGCGTGCGTACCTGTCGTGTGTGTGCGCGTGCGTACCTGTCGTGTGTGTGTGCGCGCGTGCGTACCTGTCGTGTGTGTGTGTGTGCGCGTGCGTACCTGTCGTGTGTGTGTGTGCGCGTGCGTACCTGTCGTGTGTGTGTGTGTGTGTGCGCGTGCGTACCTGTCGTGTGTGTGTGTGTGCGCGTGCGTACCTGTCGTGTGTGTGTGCGCGTGCGTACCTGTCGTGTGTGTGTGCGCGTGCGTACCTGTCGTGTGTGTGTGCGCGTACGTCGTGTGTGTGTGCGCGTACATGTCGTGTGTGTGCGCGCGTACATGTCGTGTGTGTGTGCACATGTCGTGTGTGTGTGTGTGTGTGTGTGTGTGCATGTCGTGTGTGTGTGTGTGCGTGCATACGTCGTGTGTGTGTGCGCGCATACCTGTCGTGTGTGCGTGTGCATACATGTCGTGTGTGTGTGTGCGTGCATACATGTCGTGTGTGTGTGTGCGTGCATACATGTCGTGTGTGTGTGTGCGTGCATACATGTCGTGTGTGTGTGTGCGTGCATACATGTCGTGTGTGTGTGTGTGTGTGCATACATGTCGTGTGTGTGTGTGTGTGTGTGCATACATGTCGTGTGTGTGTGTGTGTGTGTGTGTGTGTGTGTGTGTGTGTGTGTGTGCATACATGTCGTGTGTGTGTGTGTGCATACATGTCGTGTGTGTGTGTGCATACATGTCGTGTGTGTGTGTGTGTGTGTGCGCATGTCGTGTGTGTGTGTGCATACATGTCGTGTGTGTGTGTGTGCATACATGTCGTGTGTGTGTGCATACATGTCGTGTGTGTGTGTGTGCATGTCGTGTGTGTGTGTGTGCATGTCGTGTGTGCGCGTGCGTACCTGTCGTGTGTGTGCGCGTGCGTACCTGTCGTGTGTGTGCGCGTGCGTACCTGTCGTGTGTGTGTGTGTGCGTGTGCGTACCTGTCGTGTGTGTGTGTGTGCGCGTGCGTACCTGTCGTGTGTGTGTGTGTGCGCGTGCGTACCTGTCGTGTGTGTGTGTGCGCGTGCGTACCTGTCGTGTGTGTGTGTGTGCGCGTGCGTACCTGTCGTGTGTGTGTGTGTGCGCGTGCGTACCTGTCGTGTGTGTGTGTGTGCGCGTGCGTACCTGTCGTGTGTGTGTGCGCGTGCGTACCTGTCGTGTGTGTGTGCGCGTGCGTACCTGTCGTGTGTGTGTGCGCGTGCGTACCTGTCGTGTGTGTGTGCGCGTGCGTACCTGTCGTGTGTGTGTGCGCGTACGTCGTGTGTGTGCGCGCGTACATGTCGTGTGTGTGCGCGCGTACATGTCGTGTGTGTGTGCACATGTCGTGTGTGTGTGTGTGTGTGTGTGTGTGTGTGTGTGTGTGCGTGCATACGTCGTGTGTGTGTGCGCGCATACCTGTCGTGTGTGCGTGTGCATACGTCGTGTGTGTGTGTGCGTGCATACATGTCGTGTGTGTGTGTGCGTGCATACATGTCGTGTGTGTGTGTGTGTGTGTGTGCATACATGTCGTGTGTGTGTGTGTGTGTGTGCATACATGTCGTGTGTGTGTGTGTGTGTGTGTGTGTGTGTGTGCATACATGTCGTGTGTGTGTGTGTGCATACATGTCGTGTGTGTGTGTGTGCATACATGTCGTGTGTGTGTGTGCATACATGTCGTGTGTGTGTGTGTGTGTGTGCATGTCGTGTGTGTGTGTGTGTGTGTGCATACATGTCGTGTGTGTGTGTGTGCATACATGTCGTGTGTGTGTGCATACATGTCGTGTGTGTGTGTGTGTGCATGTCGTGTGTGTGTGTGCATACATGTCGTGTGTGTGTGTGTGTGTGTGTGTGTGTGCATACATGTCGTGTGTGTGTGTGTGTGTGTGCATGTCGTGTGTGTGTGTGTGTGTGTGCATGTCGTGTGTGTGTGTGTGTGTGTGTGTGTGTGCATGTCGTGTGTGTGTGTGTGTGTGTGCATGTCGTGTGTGTGTGTGTGTGTGTGTGCATGTCGTGTGTGTGTGTGTGTGTGTGCATACATGTCGTGTGTGTGTGTGTGTGTGTGCATGTCGTGTGTGTGTGTGTGCATACGTCGTGTGTGTGTGCATACGTCGTGTGTGTGTGCATACGTCGTGTGTGTGCGCGCATACATGTCGTGTGTGTGCGCGCATACATGTCGTGTGTGTGTGTGTGCGCGCATACATGTCGTGTGTGTGTGTGTGTGTGCGCGCATACATGTCGTGTGTGTGTGTGTGTGTGTGCGCGCATACATGTCGTGTGTGTGTGTGTGTGCGCGCATACATGTCGTGTGTGTGTGCGCGCATACCTGTCGTGTGTGTGTGCGCGCATACCTGTCGTGTGTGTGTGCGCGCATACCTGTCGTGTGCGCGCATACATGTCGTGTGTGTGTGTGTGTGTGTGTGCATACATGTCGTGTGTGTGTGTGTGTGTGTGTGTGTGTGTGTGTGCATGTCGTGTGTGTGTGTGTGTGTGCATACATGTCGTGTGTGTGTGTGTGTGTGCATACATGTCGTGTGTGTGTGTGTGTGTGTGCATACATGTCGTGTGTGTGTGTGTGTGTGTGTGTGTGTGTGTGTGTGCATACATGTCGTGTGTGTGTGTGTGCATACATGTCGCGTGTGTGTGTGTGTGCATACATGTCGCGTGTGTGTGTGTGTGCATACATGTCGCGTGTGTGTGTGTGTGCGCGCATACATGTCGTGTGTGTGTGCGCGCATACCTGTCGTGTGTGTGTGCGCGCATACCTGTCGTGTGTGTGTGCGCGCGTACCTGTCGTGTGTGTGTGCGCGCATACCTGTCGTGTGCGCGCATACATGTCGTGTGTGTGTGTGTGCATACATGTCGTGTGTGTGTGTGTGTGCATACATGTCGTGTGTGTGTGTGTGTGTGTGTGCATGTCGTGTGTGTGTGTGTGTGTGTGTGCATACATGTCGTGTGTGTGTGTGTGCATACATGTCGTGTGTGTGTGTGTGTGTGTGCATACATGTCGTGTGTGTGTGTGTGTGTGTGTGCATACCTGTCGTGTGTGTGTGCGCGCATACCTGTCGTGTGTGTGTGTGCATACATGTCGTGTGTGTGTGTGTGTGCATACATGTCGTGTGTGTGTGTGTGTGTGTGTGTGTGTGTGCATACATGTCGTGTGTGTGTGTGTGTGTGTGCATACATGTCGTGTGTGTGTGTGTGTGTGTGTGTGTGTGCATGTCGTGTGTGTGTGTGTGTGTGTGTGTGTGTGTGTGCATACATGTCGTGTGTGTGTGTGTGTGTGTGTGTGTGCATACATGTCGTGTGTGTGTGTGTGTGTGTGTGCATACATGTCGTGTGTGTGTGTGTGCATACATGTCGTGTGTGTGTGTGTGTGTGCATACATGTCGTGTGTGTGTGTGTGTGTGTGTGTGTGTGTGTGTGCATACATGTCGTGTGTGTGTGTGTGTGTGCATACATGTCGTGTGTGTGTGTGTGTGTGCATACATGTCGTGTGTGTGTGTGTGTGCATGTCGTGTGTGTGTGTGTGTGTGTGTGTGTGTGTGTGTGCATACATGTCGTGTGTGTGTGTGTGCATAAATGTCGTGTGTGTGTGTGTGTGTGTGTGCATGTCGTGTGTGTGTGTGCATACATGTCGTGTGTGTGTGTGTGTGTGCATACATGTCGTGTGTGTGTGTGTGTGTGTGTGCATACATGTCGTGTGTGTGTGTGTGTGTGTGTGCATACATGTCGTGTGTGTGTGTGTGTGCATACATGTCGTGTGTGTGTGTGTGTGTGCATACATGTCGTGTGTGTGTGTGTGTGTGTGCATACATGTCGTGTGTGTGTGTGTGTGTGTGCATACATGTCGTGTGTGTGTGTGTGTGTGTGTGTGTGTGCATACTGTATGTGTAAGCCATTAGGCCGGCACAGAGCGCTGATTGTGGGCTGTAGTTGTCTCTCTCTCAATGGTTTCTGGCAGTCTGTTTGCGTCACGTTTGTATTTGTGGCTGGAAAATCCGTGTGGAGGTGCTCTGGAGTCTGCTAAAGTCATTAAGAAATCTCAGACACACACACATTCAGGTCCTCCTCTACGGAAAGAGAGAGGGTCCAAACAGCTGACATATGATTGTGATTTGCGTGCTGCCGTTTGGCTCATGTTCACAGCGCTTTGATTTAAAGCGAGCAGCCCGCACACGCTTCCACTTCCACAGCTCTGAAGAGAGTCTCATAGTGTTCAGCCGACATAGAAAGCTTTTGAACTCTACATTTTAGATGCATAATCAAATGCATATCATTTAACTCCACTGTGTTAAGTTAAAGCAAGGAAAACTACCTCACATTTACCTCACCTCACGTTCTAATGACCCGCAGGATTTCTTGTATGAAGATTTATATGTAAGTCATTTTTTGCATTGTGCAGTTTCATACAATTCCGAAGTTCAAAACAGGGCATACTTCATGTTTAAAGCTTCATATAGATGGGTTTTGCTTGCTGAAGCTCTGGCAGGAAATTAAAGGTTCATCAGGAGTTAATGCTAACATTCTCTCTCCTTGAACCCAGAGTTTTGTTTTTTCTTGAGCATGATGCAGGCGCAATAAGAGAGTACAATAGAGGATTCATTGAATCGGGACCCTCGACGGCGGTGTAATTGGCAGCATATGTCCGTCCAGCCCGTCTGCGCAGAAACAGTCGTGACTCCTGAGCTGTGTTTACTGTGCTGATGTCTTTACTGATTGTGTTCACGGAGAAATCAATCTCACCAACGCTACTGATCCCAACCAGCCCTGAGGCCAAATAAAGCTCAGTTTGTTCAGCCCTTTCACGAGAAATCATTCTGCCTAACACCTTTCACACCCGGGCGTCACATCAGGCCCGTCACCATGTTTTGTGTGCTGATAATTGGCTTCTTTTCAACTTTTTAATGTGAGCACGTCTCCGAGCATCAATAAAACACATCACAAACACACAGTTTCCACATTACAGCCTCTGGTTTGTTTGGCCTCATTGTTCAGATTGAAAAGCTGCATTACTGTCCTCAGACTTGGAACATTGGACAATCATTAGGAGGTGCATTAAAGACGTTTATAATGTTACAAAAGATTCTATTTTAAATAAATGCTGTTCTTTTGAACTTTCTATTCATCAAAGAATCCTGAAAAATATAATGTATGACGGTTTCCACAAAAATATGAACTCTTTTCAACACTGATAATAATCATAAATGTGTCTTGAGCATCAAATCCTCATATTAGAATGATTTCTGAAGGGTCATGTGACACTGAAGACTGGGGTAATGATGCTGTAAATACAGCTTTGATCACAGGAATAAATTACACTTTACTATATATTCACATAGAA
Organism: Coreius guichenoti; assembly: GCA_039654105.1. NCBI lineage: Eukaryota > Metazoa > Chordata > Actinopteri > Cypriniformes > Gobionidae > Coreius > Coreius guichenoti. The sequence continues at coordinate 37,185,857 of CM077187.1, read as the reverse complement.
AACATTTATTTTAAATTGTAATAAGTTTTCACATTTTTTACTTATTTTTGATCAAATAAATGCAGCTTTGGAGAACAGAAGAGACTCAAAAACATTTAAAAAAATCTGACGGACCCCAAACTTTGAACACATCTTAAAGGCACAATATGTAAGTTTTCGCCACTAGAGGGCACATTTTCAAAACAATAACAAAGGCGAAGCTTGATGACGCTATGAAGGAGAGTTAAACGATGGGAGATGTCATTTTCACCATCTAGAGATGTATGGAGTTCACAAATCATGTTCACGGATGAGGTAATGAATTATTTTTGTATTACCTGTACGTTTGATCACACTATTTTATGTCATCGTTAATGCTGCGCAGTTTTGCGTGTTTAAAACAATCGTACTAAAGGTAAATTTGAACGAACCCACAGTATTTGCAAGTAATGGCTAAATATTTTTGTGCAACACATACTGTATTTAATTTCACTGCCATAGACTTGGTCACCAGACTTGATAAAATGCGTTACTGAAGTACAAACAAAGTGAAACCCACACAGAATTATGTACAATAAATATTTGCTTACCGCTCTATTAAAAAACATGCGAGAGCACAGTCCAAGTTTGTGGCGAAGCTCTATCCATCTCGAAAACACCACAGCGATATTGATCCTTGTTTTATTTCTCCGTTTGTCACAAAGCCTGCTTTCCTCAAGGCCAAAGTACACTTCGGTCATCCGCGTCTGTACAACAGCGCATGCGCGAGTGAATTGAGCGCTTGAGAACAAAAGTCCACTAGACCGAACGCGTCTGAACGGCTCGCACGCATCTGTGGAAAGTGAAGTATACCCGGGGCTTTAGTTGATCTGCGTTTACCTTTTTTTTGGATTTTCTGTACTCTCCAGTGGATAATCATGATCCATGATGACTGAACGACACAACAATGGCGTGCTTCCGCATTTGTCCACGTGTGTTGCCATGGTTTCTACAAGCTGAAACCGCGGATATTACATCATTTATAGGCGAAAATGACAAGCGACGAGCCATAATTTAAAACCTGTTAACTGTCACCCCCCCTTTTTTCATATAGACATGAAAATGCACTATCCAAACTTAAATGATTGTAATTCAAGAATGCGGAATATAGACATAATGCTGGTTTTGTTTTAATGAAGACATTAAGCAGATTGTTATAGAAGTCAAATTAATTATGTAAGCGAATAGCAAAAAAGTTATAGAAGTTTATGAAAATGTAAATAAATAAATATATTTTATATAAAAGATATATTTTACAAAACATGTTGGACTCTAAAACTGCAAGAAAATCAAAGATATCAACTTTTAGGTTGATATCTCAAAAAATGAGCTTTCAGTGAGATTTTGTTTGAGCGCAGTACCAAACGCTTCCATTAGATGACAGCCAAGCTCCATCACTGACCATATAAGGGCGCCTCCATTTCCATATATGGTCTGAGTGATCTGAACCATATATTTCCATAATTTGCATACAATTTATGAAGTAGACATCCTATTCAGAAGTAGTATGGGAAGTTTGGCAGTATTTGATATGAATTCAACCTCTAATAAACATAAAAAGAACACGTGCGTTATAGCTTTATATCTTTTGTTTTGTTTTTTATATTTTTTACTTTTTTTCTCAAAACATTGAATGGATGTTATCTTTTGAACTCTTGGCATGAAAACAAACTGAGGTTTCTACCAATCATTTGTGATTTTTTTTTTTTTTTTTCCTGTTTATCGCTATTTCAAAGTAAAGGTCTGAACACACCTTATGAGTATGAAAATATTCTTGTTGCAAATTGATAAATTACTGCTGGTGGGCTGGTGACAATAGGAATTTCTCTGGATTTACAAATCCTTGGGAACTTTTGGGATAATGCAAGTACACTGAACTGCATGAAATATATCACACTGTGCAAGTGGTTTTTTGATATTTTATTACAAAAATCTTACATATTGTGCCTTTAAACACTTTGTTTGTTTTGCTTTGCTGAAGAGTCTGCGTTGAGCTTTCATAAGACGGCCAGGCACCTCTCTGTGTGTGTGTGTGTGTGTGTGTGTGTGTGTGTGTGTGTGTGTGTGTGTGTGTGTGTGTGTGTGTCTGTCTGTCTGTCTGACCGACTGGAGTCGCTTCCCATCCAGATTATCAGCATTCCAGTCGTCAAAATTCCCTTTTGGATGCTTGAATTCATTTCTCTGGCTGTTGTGGCTGTGAGCTGCAGTGCTGGAGTGGAAATGTATAAATCATGACATAATCGTGCTGTATTTTTCTCCTCGGGCTGAGATTCAGTGAGGTAACTGGGAAAGTGCTACTAAAATGTTCATCATCTCTTCTTCCAGTTAATGTGCCAGATCTCCGTGCACATTTTTCTTTCTGGAATGGAAGGAATGTGTTTCCCGCCACGTGTAGGGGTGTGCTTTCGCTGTGTGTGTGTATGTGTGTGTCACATGTGCCACAGTTGCCTGTTTATATATTATTATATGTAATATTATATATTATTTTATATAATACAGATTTAAAAAAAAAAAAAAAAAAAAAAATTAAACATAATTGCATTTTATTGTATTTAGTCTAATTTATATTTTATTGCATTTTAATTTTGTCAATTTTTTTATTGCTTTTTAGTTTTTTTGCAAAGCTAATTATAATGTCAGATGTGCCACAGTTGCCTGTGCTGAGTGTTTTTATATATATACATATTTTTTTATTATTTTTATATTTTTTTTTATATATATATAACAATTATTGGCCGATTCCGGTACCGATATTTGTCACTGGCCCTCTTATTTGAAATTTTGTCATTAAAATTGATCGTTTTTTGATAGTTTTTTAAATCAGCAAAGTTTAAAAAAAAAAAAAAAAAAACATACATTAACTTATAGCCTACTAGCTAGTTTATTGCTGCATTATCAAATAATTTCTAATAAACATAGACTGGATCCATTTAACATTCAGCAGGCCAACATAAATACAACAGAACAAAGATACATATGAAATAAACACTGCTTTTTAGGTCGGTTTAATGTTAAATAACACTGCATATTCTTCACTGTATAAATTAAGTACATATATTATTATTACATTGAGACGTAGCTAAATTATACTGTACAACATTAATATATTTCTGTCACAATTACTTTGTTAAACTGAACTTTTATTTTGACGGGTTGCCGTGAAGTTTCTGTGTGTGTGTGTGTGTTTGTGATATATGACGATAGATTTTGTCGAATGAAACAGTAAAATGCTCATGAAGTGACTGGACTTGAGTTTCATGCATTCATGTCCTCATATATTGAGGCAGCAGAGGCTGAAAAACACAGCGAGTTTCAGTGTGTGTGTGTGTGTGTGTGTGAGGTAAATGAAACCGCGCGTCTGCGCCATTCATTCACACAGAGACACACAGAAACATGCAGGATTCATATTTAAACAGTCTTTTTGCGGCTTAATATTCACAGACACTAGTATATATCGCGATTTGATTTAAGTGACTGACCTACGTTTGATTTATTCATCAAAACTGAGACAAATTCCGTGACATTCCGCGTTATGACTGGATTCCGTCTGCGTTTTCAGCATCGCGGAAATGAATCCTTATGACAGTTATTTAGTAGTGAGTGATTTTGTTGTTGTTGGTCTTGTGTTGTTTGATTAACATTAAAACGCAGACAGCAGCGCAGCAGGAATATTACATTATAATCTTGGATTATGCAGCAGACATTATACAGCTCAGTGCCTTCACGCAGTTCATTAATAAACCATCGGTTTGCTCTATCGGCCTTTTTCATGCTATAGCCGATATGCCGATGGTTGTAAATTGATCAAAAATCGGCCGCTAAATATCGGCGGCCGATACATCGGTGCATCTCTAATATTTTATTTTATTTTATATTATATTATATTATATTATATTATATTATATTGTTTTATATATTATATATTATTAAAAAAATTTCTTTTATTTTTACATGCGCCACAGTTATTTTATATATATATATAAATAATGTTTATTTTATTATTTTTTAATTAAAAATAATTGCATTTTTATTATTAATCTAATTTTTATTTTATCGCATTTTAGTATTTTTTTTATTTTTTTATTTTATTGCATTTTTTTTTTTCAAAGCTAATTATAATGTCCATTTAAAGCTAATTATAGTGACCATAGACTAGTTGTAAACTCATTTTATGTAGAGGGCACTTTTTATGGGCTGATTTTTTTTTTAATATATCTTATTTTATTTTTGTGTATATATAAATATAAATAAATAAATAAATATATATATATATATATATATATATCATTTATTTATTTTATTTTATTTTTATTGCATTTTAGTATTTTTGCAAAGCCAATTATGTCCATTTAAAGCTAATTATAGTGAACATATATTATCAGAACTATTCTTTTTATGCACTGATTTTTTATATATCTTTTTTATTGCATTTTATTTATTTGTATATAGTATTATTTTTGTTCATTTATTTTTAAATGGATGATCTATGTGTATGTGGCTACAAATCTAATTTCATGCATCTAAGAAGTAAATGTTGAAGGTGAATTTAGTCACATGTGTTCAGATGTTTGGTTCAGTCTGTATGCATATGCATGTATGCTCGTGTGTGTGTGTGTGTGTGTGTGTGTGTGTATGAGTCTCTGTGCATGTTCATGGGTATGAATGCAGGCCTGACTAAAGCAAACCTCATACAGCATCAGGAGCTCATTTTACTCTCTTTATCTTTCTCGTCTGTTCATGAATGTTCATATGTGCTTGAATCTCATGTTATTGTGTGTTGATAGATGAATGACACGCATATAAGCTCCTTTAAAAGAAGTTAATTTCATTCACTGATTTTCATTATGTAGTTTTGGCATGAGGGAGTGTAAATGATGACAGAGGAGTCATTTTTTGGGTGACCCATCCCTTTAATAATGCTGTTCGGAGGGAATCGGAGATCTGGAGTGGATTTTCTCACCCTGTCGGAAGGAATGTGGGGATTTCACTTCATGCAAGCCTCTTTATGGAGGAAGAATATTTTGTGAGGATGGACACACATATCGGTGAACAAAAGCAGTACACAGCAACCTTGTGTGTGTGTGTGTGTCTGTTGATTTCTTGTTTCTTTACACTGTGTTGAGGTATGAACATCTGCAGTGTGTGTGTGTGAGACTCTATTCTTTACACATGTCTTCCAGGCGTTAGTCCTATCATGATCCAGACGGGGTGTGTGTGTGTGTGTGTGTGTGTGTGTGTGTGTGTGTGTGTGTGTGTGTGTGTGTGTGTGTGTGTGTGTGTGTGTGTGTGTGTGTGTGTGTTTTTGAGGCTTCCGTCCCCTCAGTATTCACAGGCTCTTGGGAGTGCAGGGCACAGCTGGTAGTGATGGTGCAGGAATGAACTCGCACATCAAAATGATGACGTAGGCTTTTGTTTTTATGTTAAGTTAATTATAATAACCGTGGACTATTTTATTTTATTATTTCATTTCTTTTTTTTTTTTAAATTAAAGTAAAAATAAAAATTTTATTGTATTTAATCTCATTTATATTTTATTATATTGCATTACATTTTTTTTAAAAAGCTAATTATAGTGACAATTTAAAGCTAATTATAGTGACCATAGACTAACGGAAACCCAGAGTTGTCAAACTCATTTTACGTAGAGGGCGCTTTTTAATTTAATTTAATTTAATTATTTTTTATTAAAAAGAATAGCATTTTATTGTATTTAAAAAAAAAAAAAAAAAATATATATATATATATATATATATATATATATATATATTATAATTATTATTATTATTATTATTATTATTATTTTATTTATTTAAATATTTTTTTAATATATATATATTTTTATTGCATTTCATTGTTTTGAAAAGCTAATTATAATAACCATTTAAAGCTAATTATACTGACCATAGACTACTTAAACCCAGAGTTGTCAAACTAATTTTATGGAGAAGGCACTTTTTTTATTTTATTTTATTTTATTTTATTTTATTTTATTTTATTTTATTTTATTTTATTTTATTAAAAATAAATGCATTTTATTTTATTTATTTATTTTTAAATATTTTTATTGCATTTTATTGTTTTAAAAAGCTAATTATAATAGCCATTTAAAGCTAATTATACTGACCATAGACTAGTTAAACCCAGAGTTTTATGCAGAGGGCTGATTTTTATTATTATTGTATTATATTTTATTGCATTGCATTCTCTTCTTCCAAACCTAATGCAAATCCCACTCCTTCAAAAAAAAATTTTCAATCTTGTAACTGAATGGTTCTGAATAGACTTTATAAAAGAAACATTTTTATTCCTGAGCTTTTTATTGCCCCATTTTAAGTTTTGACTGTAGCATGAAAAATGTCTTTGACTGGTGTGGGATCTGTTATATCTCTGGTTGAATCCATCCTCTGTCTTTCAGCGTCTCTGCTCGTCTCCTCATCCTCACTGGGATCCTGATGGCATGTTTTCAGGTCCTCCCTCAGCGCCGCCGTTTGTCTCGTATCTGCCCTGTGATGTACAGGAATACTTTAATACACTCGAGCGCACATTATAATTCAGACCGCACACTGATGCGGTAAACATCCAGGGCTTGATACTCATGTTAACCAGCTTGCCTTGTGTAGCCAAACGTTTGACTATCAGTCTGGTCCTCTTGTTCTGTTGTTGGGGTGCAAGTGAATTGCAACCAAAGGGCGGTAAAATCAGAGTAAATCCTGGCAATAATCACACTATTGTGTGCATAAACATAGCCTTTATACAAACCCGATTCCAAAAAAGTTGGGACACTGTACAAATTGTGAATAAAAACAGAATGCAATGATGTGGAAGTTTCAAATTTCAATATTTTATTCAGAATACAACATAGATGACATATCAAATGTTTAAACTGAGAAAATGTATCATTTTAAGGGAAAAATAAGTTGATTTTAAATTTAATGGCATCAACACATCTCAAAAAAGTTGGGACAAGGCCATGTTTCCCACTGTGTGGCATCCCCTCTTCTTTTTATAACAGTCTGCAAACGTCTGGGGACTGAGGAGACAAGTTGCTCAATTTTAGGAATAGGAATGTTGTCCCATTCTTGTCTAATACAGGCTTCTAGTTGCTCAACTGTCTTAGGTCTTCTTTGTCGCATCTTCCTCTTTATGATGCGCCAAATGTTTTCTATGGGTGAAAGATCTGGACTGCAGGCTGGCCATTTCAGTACCCGGATCCTTCTTCTACGCAGCCATGATGTTGTAATTGATGCAGTATGTGGTCTGGCATTGTCATGTTGGAAAATACAAGGTCTTCCCTGAAAGAGACGACGTCTGGATGGGAGCATATGTTGTTCTAGAACTTGGATACACCTTTCAGCATTGATGGTGCCTTTCCAGATGTGTAAGCTGCCCATGCCACACGCACTCATGCAACCCCATACCATCAGAGATGCAGGCTTCTGAACTGAGCGCTGATGACAACTTGGGTTGTCCTTGTCCTCTTTAGTCCGGATGACATGGCGTCCCAGTTTTCCAAAAAGAACTTCAAATTTTGATTCGTCTGACCACAGAACAGTTTTCCACTTTGCCACAGTCCATTTTAAATGAGCCTTGGCCCAGAGAAAACGCCTGCGCTTCTGGATCATGTTTAGATATGGCTTCTTTTTTGACCTATAGAGTTTTAGCCGGCAACGGCGAATGGCACGGTGGATTGTGTTCACCGACAATGTTTTCTGGAAGTATTCCTGAGCCCATGTTGTGATTTCCATTACAGTAGCATTCCTGTATGTGATGCAGTGCCGTCTAAGGGCCCGAAGATCACGGGCATCCAGTATGGTTTTCTGGCCTTGACCCTTACGCACAGAGATTGTTCCAGATTCTCTTAATCTTTGGATGATATTATGCACTGTAGATGATGATAACTTCAAACTCTTTGCAATTTTTCTCTGAGAAACTCCTTTCTGATATTGCTCCACTATTTTTCGCCGCAGCATTGGGGGAATTGGTGATCCTCTGCCCATCTTGACTTCTGAGAGACACTGCCACTCTGAGAGGCTCTTTTTATACCCAATCATGTTGCCAATTGACCTAATAAGTTGCAAATTGGTCCTCCAGCTGTTCCTTATATGTACATTTAACTTTTCCGGCCTCTTATTGCTACCTGTCCCAACTTTTTTGGAATGTGTAGCTCTCATGAAATCCAAAATGAGCCAATATTTGGCATGACATTTCAAAATGTCTCATTTTCAACATTTGATATGTTATCTATATTCTATTGTGAATAAAATATAAGTTTATGAGATTTGTAAATTATTGCATTCTTTTTTATTCACAATTTGTACAGTGTCCCAACTTTTTTGGAATCGGGTTTGTAGTTGCCATTTTTGCATGCAATATGAATAAAACTAATATTAAGTTCATCACGCTCTTTATAGATGTTGCATGTTTTATTGAATGTGTGTGACGGATGTGTTTTTGCATTTGTTGGTCTGATTGAGGTTTTAAAGCAGACGTGATCTTGTGCAAACCTTGAATCCTGATGATTTTGCAGCTTTGTGAGCAGTTTCCCCCTCATGAACTGTGTGAATGTTCCCATGTTTGTTCGCTGATGCTGTCGGCTGACAGGCTCAGACGGTGATGAAGTGTTTGGGTTCGAGTTTGAGAAGTTTTCAATGTGAAGTCTTCCCCATGACCTTTGACCTCCAGGGGGTCAGCTTCACACTTTGACCTTCTCCTTCATAAATTCCTAGTCACCCTGGAGAGTCCTGTGCGTCCTGTTATCTGGTCCTCTTTGAGACCTTTACCATATATTATAACTGTAGCGTACGGCATATCTGATTGGCTGATGAGCATTTGAACCCGAAGATCTGAGATAAATGTGTGTGTTCACGGTAACAGTTTTGGAGTGTTGAAAATTAACACGAATAAATAAATAAATCAATTGTGAAGTATTTATAAAATTATTTATTTTCAATTTATTTATTTAATTTTATTTATTTAATTATTTATTTAATTTCACTAATGCAAAATGCAATAAAATAAAAAAATTTCTCTCTCTCTCTCTCTCTCTATATATGAATATATATGAATATAAATTAAATAAAATATTTTTTATATATACAGCTCTGGAAAAAATTGAGACCACTTAACATTAAGAAATCAATGTTAAGTGGTCTCTTAATTTTTTCCAGAGCTGTATATATTAATTTTTGTATCTAATTAATTACATGATGTGCTGATTAATCACCAATTAATTGCACATCAAATTTGGCTGAGAAATTATCGATAATTTAATAAATATTATATTTGATTCAACATAGAATTTGTTACAAATAATCTTTTATGCTTCAACGGCCATGATTTTTTTTTTCAAAACCTGCATCTGAAATAATATTTAGATATATTAACAGAATATCTTCATGTTCCGCAAAAGAAAGTAAGTCATACAGGTTTGAAATATATAATATTTATATTGAATAAATATAAATAAACAGAATTAAAATTTTTGGGCAAACTATCCCCAAAATATTTTTATTTTATTTTAATATTTTGTAATGAAATGATACTCTAAATAAGAAACTAAAACTAAAAATGAGTGAGTCATTGAGTCATTGAGTCATTCATTCATTCGATTCGTTCAAACGGCTGATTCATTCAGGAATTAATGAATCATTGATTCACCCGAATGATTCGCTCAAAACTCGGATTCATTCAGAAACGAAACACCGTTCTGCTCTGGATTTATTGGTAATATTTTCATTGGCAAAATTTAGCAAAAGCAGACAATATTGTGTCTCAAATGTAACAATATTAATATCTTATTGAACTGTTGTATAAAATCAATATCACATTTGCAAAAACTGCACTCGTGTGATATTGCTTAACTGTATCATATTATAGGCTTTATATGAGACGACTCATTTTTGCCCTGATATCTTGAACTTTAGGGTCATTCTAACTGTATTCTATAGGCTCCATCACACAGTGAGTTGTTGCCCTGCTTCATGTTAGTCACCAATCAGCTCTTAATTTTAATATTAATATTCATCATTCAAGATTCATCAGTCATGAACGAATCAGATCTGAATGTGCATAATTGTGAATGTTTCATATCAGCTACAGTTGAATGGAAAAGAGCAGCTTGGTCGTCCCCAAAAATTTTGCATCATGCATCCTCCTTGCGTTTGTTCATGTGGGTGGCTCGTATCTGCATCAGGAGTAGGTGTGTGTGTTTTTTTGTTTTTACATTGTATATTATATTACTAGACCCCTGAAGGTGTGCTGTGGTATCTGGCACCAAGATGTTAGCAGCAGATCCTTTAAGTCTGTAAGTTGCGAGGTGGGGCCTCCATGGATCGGACTTGTTTGTTCCGCACATCCCACAGATGCTCGATTGGATTGAGATCTGGGGAATTTGGAGGCCAAGTCAACATCTCAAACTCATTGTTGTGCTCCTCAAACCATTCCTGAACCATTTTTGCTTTGTGGCAGGCGCATTATCCTGCTGAAAGAGCCACAGCCACCAGGGAATACCGTTTCCATGAAAGGGTGTACATGGTCTGCAACAATGCTTAGGTAGGTGGTACGTGTCAAAGTAGCATCCACATGGATGGCAGGACCCAAGGTTTCCCAGCAGAACATTGCCCAAAGCATCACACTGCCTCCGCCGGTTTGCCTTCTTCCCATAGTGCATCCTGGTGCCATGTGTTCCCCAGGTAAGCCACGCACACACACCCGGCCATCCACGTGATGTAAAAGAAACATGATTCATCAGACCAGGCCACCTTCTTCCATTGCTCCGTGGTCCAGTTGTGATACTCGCGTGCCCACTGTTGGCGCTTTCGGCGGTGGACAGGGGTCAGCATGGGCACCCTGACTGGTCTGCGGCTATGCAGCTCCATACACAACAAACTGAGATGCACTGTGTATTCTGACACCTTTCTATCAGAACCAGCATTAACTTCTTGAGCAATTTGAGCTACAGTAGCTCGTCTGTTTGATCGGACCACACGGGCCAGCCTTCGCTCCCCACGTGCATCAATGAGCCTTTGCCGCCCATGACCCTGTGGCTGGTTCACCACTGTTCCTTCCTTGGAGCACTTTTGATAGATACTGACCACTGCAGACCGGGAACACCCCACAAGAGCTGCAGTTTTGGAGATGCTCTGACCCAGTCGTCTAGCCATCACAATTTGGCCCTTGTCAAACTCGCTCAAATCCTTACGCTTGCCCATTTTTCCTGCTTCTAACACATCAACTTTGAGGACAAAATGTTCACTTGCTGCCTAATATATCCCACCCACTAACAGGTGCCGTGATGAAGAGATAACCAGTGTTTTTTTCACTTAATGTGTGTGTGTGTGTGTGTGTGTGTGTATATAAATACAATATAGAAATGTATGAAATACATATATATGAAATATAAAAGTTATTTTTCCATTCATTTTAATACTGCTAGTTTTGCAGTTGACATAATTCACCTTTAATCATCTCCTGTATCAGAGATAGTAAAGGAAAGCTCTGCTGCAGCGATTCAACAGATCATAAAGCCAGACAAACATCTGTCTTTAATAGTTTTATCTTTGATTATTTCAGACGTTTCTCAAATCGGCTTATGCCAGAACATGAACAAGTTCAAGATTACAGAGTATTATTTCTGTCAGTTTGTTTTATGGATTGAATTTTGATGTATCATTACCTAACATAACCGTGTCTCAGACGAAATGTCTCTGCATGTGTTCGTTCAATACTTCAACAGAGAAACACTGCACAGGCATGTGAACGCCAGCGCTTCATCTGTGCATACAATTGTGATCAATTTGTTTCCAGAGTGTTCTGTCCTAATTTAACCCGAATGCATCTGGCTATAGAGAATCAATGATCAGAACAGAGTTTATAACACTGAAAGTGCAATGCTAGCGAAGCTAAAGCTAAATTACCATGGAAAGTGTTTAATTATCATCTTTTAAGGCTTTGAGCACTAAAAGTGTAAGACTTGAGCTTTCTGAATTGAATTAATTGTGTGTTTGTTCTCTGGCTGTGCCTGTAATTTGGGCTTTTTTATGGTCTGCTGTTTCTTTTGTTAGAACAGTTTGAGTAAAGACTGAATATTACGGCTAATTAATCTCCCACCGCCTGCATAAATTAATCACCCTGATCTCATTTGTTAAAAGTGCAGAATGAATTCATTTCTTAAAACAACCTCAATTGTTCTTCTTCAGCTTTAGTTCTCGTCCCAGTGAGACACATTTTACACATGGGATGTTTTATAATAAATGAGACCGGCAGTGTTTTTGTCTTATGCATAATTGATTTTGTATATGAGGCAGATCAGCGTAACTTTTATATGATTGTTTAATCATCATTAGAGTTTTGTTTAGAATGAATGCTGTATGTACTGTATGTTAGATCTGTATACCTCAAGTACTTGAGCAAAAGTACAGATAATAAAATATTACTCCTGAGTAAAAGTACAAATGAGTACATAATCAATCAGTCATGATCAGTCACAGTCCATCAGGTGTTCAGTTGAATGTTGGTCATTCATGGCTCTCGTTTGTGTCTGTCTGACAGATCAAGAGCTGTAAAGGCGAGGCGGAGATCCAGTCGCTGACGCTGAAGAGTTTGCTGTATCTGGAGCGCTACATGTACCTGATCCTCTTCAACACGTACCTGCACCTGGAGAAGAGAGACTCCTGGCAGCGCTCCTTCAGCCAGTGGATGCTACAGGTGAGATCAGACCTCCATCAATAATCTGCATTCACCCCGTGTGTCCCATCAGAAATCCTTCCTTGAATCATGAACTAGTTTTACAGTGCAAATGTGAGTCCCTGAGTATTTTATCTGTGCTATCTATCACTACTGCAAAAAACCCTGAGATGACATTACAGCTGGGTGTTATTTAAGGTATATTTTATATGATTTTGTTGGTGATGTGCAGCTAAGCCACATGAATATTGCATATTGCGGCAATTAGTTTATTATTAGGGGTCAAGCACCTATTGTATCTGTTAGTCATCATCTTCTTCTATTGCTCTTGAAGAAGCCCATAGAAGTATATGGTAAAAAGTTGTGAAATTTGGCACACAGATAGAGGACAGTCCCATCAATAACCACTGGAAATTTGGAGTCTCTAACTCAATCCCTCTAGCGCCACCAACTGTCCAAAGTTACACTTATGGTTATGCAACTTTGGAACTGTTAGGTCTAGAAACAAAATTCCTACAAAATCTACTTTTTCGAACTCAGATGCTCCAATTTTCACGAAAATTTAACCAGATCATCTTCAGACCATGCCGACAAAATTTAAGATTGGATGAATGGATTTTAAGTTGATTAGTCAAACCATTCCCAAATAACTTATTCCCAAATAACGAATTCAACGAAGAGCACGCCAAAATGAACGTGAGGCTATATATCATCACCGCTTTAGTGTATTCTGACCAAATTTGGTGTTTATGACAACCATGACCTGAGGATACCTGCACAGTTTCGTCACAGTGCCACCTAGTGGTCAGGAGATATGATAAAGATCTTTTTTTGCTTATAACTTCTGAATGGATGGTTTGGTCTCTTTAGATTCGGTGCAGCTTGCCGAGTCAAACGATACCCAACTTTACAATGTCGGCCATTTTGAATTTTGTCGTAAAATGCTGTATGAAGGTATTGGCATATCGTTACGAAACCCAGTGTGTGCCATCGGCACTATGCCCAGAGACGGCGCCATTTTGTGATCAAAAAATATAATGATATTTAAAACAAATGCTGATAGATTTTAATTAATTTTGCCTATTTTAATGAAACTGGTCTTAATAGATTCTTTGGGTCGTGCCGAAAACATGGATACCAATTTTGCCATAATCGGCCGAACTTCCTGTCCGCCGTTTTGATTTTCCTTAAAAACCTACTTTTTCAACTCTCAAATACTCTGACCTGAGGATACCTGCACAGATTCATCACAGTGCCACCTAGTGGTCAGGAGATATGAAAAAATCTATTTTTGCTTATATCTTCTGAATGGTTTGGCCAAACATATCAAAACTGGTCTCTTTAGATTCGGTGCAGCTTGCTGAGTTTTGGTGATTTTATCTGTGCTATCACTACATTGACATTACAGCTGGGTGTTATTTAAGGTATATTTGATACGATTTTGTTGGTGATGTGCAGTTAATCCACATGAGTATTGGGTATTGCAGCAATTAGCTTATTATTAGGGGGCCAAGCACCTATTGTATCCGTTAGTCGTCTTCTGCTGCTGCTCATGAAGTCTATGGCTGCCCATAGAACTGTATGGTAAAAAGTTATGAAATTTGACACACTGATAGAGGACAGTCCCAACAACAACCACTGCAAATTTGGAGTCTCTATCTCAATCCCTCTAGCGCCACCAACTGTCCAAAGTTACACTTACGGTTATGCAACTTTAGAACTGTAAGGACTAGAAATAAAATTCCTACAAAATCTACTTTTTTGAACTCGGATGCTCAGATTTTCACACAAATTTAACCAGATCATCTTCAGACCATGCTGACAAAATTTAAGATTGATTAGTTGATTTATATATTTTTATAATTATATAATTTTATAATTTAAGGCTATATTGCCGCAACGCTTTATTGTATTCAGGCCAGACTTGGTGTGTGTTATGACAACCATGACCTGAGGGTATCTGCACAGTTTCGTCACAGTGCCACCTAGTGGTCAGGAGATATGAAAAAATCTATTTTTGCTTATATCTTCTGAATGGTTTGGCTAAAAATATCAAAACTCTCTTTAGATTCGGTGCAGCTTGCCGAGTCGAACGATACCAATTTTTACGATGTCTGCCATTTAGATACTACTACTACTACTACTACTACTTCTACTACTACTACTAAGATACTACTGAAGATAGATTCTTTGGGTCATGCTAAGAACATAGATACCAATTTTGCCATAATCGTCTGCCATTTTCGAACTCCTCCTAGATTGTTGCTCCAATTTTCATGAAAATTTTACCATATCAAACCATTCTTAAATAACTTGCGAACGAATTCAACGAAGCGCACACCAAAATAAAATTTAATCGTAAAATGCTATACGAATGCATTGGCGCATCGTTATGAAACTCGGTATGTGCCATCGGCACCATGCCCTGAAGATACTCAAAGAGACAGCGCCATCTTGTGGTCAAACATTAGCATGGCATTTTAATTAATTTTGCCTCTTGTAATGAAACTAAATAGATTCCTTGGGTCATGCTGATTAATACCAATTTTGCCATAATCGGCCAAACTTCCTGTCCGACGTTTTGATTTTCTTTAAAAACCTACGTTTTCGAACTCCTCTTAGATTGTTTGTCTGATTTGCACCAAATTCGAGCATCAATGAATTTTGCATCAACAAATTTGATGGCATAATGCCAAACTGCATCCGAGGCTATAAGGAAAAGATTTGACATATTGACACCAAACTTTGTGTGTATTTGTCAACCAACACTGACCACACCAGATCAATTTGGTGTCAGCACCACCTATTGGTCAAAAGTAATAAGCAATTGTGTCATTAGAAGTGATTATATTTATGGACTTTCAACCATTTCGCTTAAAATAGTCTCCAAATGTCTTTACTACGTTTTTTTTTATTTTTTTATTATATTTTATTTTATCCATGAACAGACGGTCCTTGCTGTTTCAGGACTAGTGAGTTTTTTTTAAACAACATCTCTTATTTAAACCTCAAATGCAAATGCTTCTCCTAATTTGCAATAAATATTGTAAATATGTTATTCATCCTAGTGTTTATCGCCCTTCAACTTCAAACTTCAAAGTCCATCACAAACCTCTGTGAAGTGTAAATGTTAACTCATAAACAGGAAGCCAGGAAACCAAAGATTGTAGTGTGCATTTGTCCAGCTGTTTGAGAAGCTCTTCTTGAATGTCTGGTGGTGGATTCTCTTCTCCCGTGTGAATCTGTGCTTGTCGAGCCGTAGCCATCGCTTCATTTGGACGCGTACCCTGGAATTTACAAGCTTATTCTAGCATCACTGAGGCCGCTGATTCACACGTCGGGTTTTGCGAAGTCTGTGTGTGTGTGTGTGTGTGTGTGTGTTGAGGCCAGCTGTGGCTCACGGTAAAGTCTGGAATTTACTGCCATTCCAAACAAATGAGTGTTTCCCCCCCTGCGCGGCACAGTGCGCTTTTCCCTGATGCCTGTCTCTACTCTTACAGTCCTGCAGTTCAGCGACTGATGAAGAATTGAAAGAGGCCCGTTCTTAAGTTTGCTTTTGTTTCCTAGTGTGTTTTGGTTCAGAAGAACCTCCGGATTGGATGCACTGAGAGAAACATGTTCAGTTGAACTAATCTAACCTAGAACAATCTCTGATTAACTCGTCAGTCAACATCACTGTCATGTCACAAGTGAGCATCCGGCCTGATTTCTACCCTAACTCCATGTCTAATCGATAATCACAGTCTGGATTTGGCTCCAAGCACAGCCCCCGTTGATGTTACTATAGAGTCCAGCACGTACAGTATGAGAGGAATATTCTAGGTTAAATACAACATCGACATGCTGCAGATTAACACAGGAAGTCTATGTACAAAAGGAAAAAAATAATATGAATAAAGAAAACCTTTGTACACTGTTATAAGTCAGAAAATAAACAATAGCATGTAGAAATATTTAAAATATTTTTTGAAAAACTTTTCTTTTAAATTGTGGTCATTGTTATCCATCCATCTATCCAATCATGTTTATCTGTCTGTCATTTGATCCATCCGTCCATCCATCCATTCTGTCTATTATGTTCGTCCATCCATCCATCCATCCATCCATCTGTCCTTTCAAATAAAAATTAATAGACATATTTAAAAAGAATAAAAATGACACACAGCAAAATTACTAAAACTTCAACTAAAATTAAAATGAAAACAAAATATATAAAAATAGTCTAATTTTAAATTATTAATAAAAAAATATACTAATATCTCAGTGTTGCTTAAAGGGGTCATGAACTGAGAAATCAAATTTTCCTTGAGCTTTTAAGAGGTATAAGAGGTCATCATACTATAAGAATATCCTGTAAGTTTCAGAACTGAAAACTTCCTTGTTAGTCCAATAAAAGCTTTTATTGACACCAGGCCCAGCAAACGACAGGTTTTTCAAAGTGGGGATCTATGACGTCAAAGGGAGGCAAGCACCGCCTCTGCAGAAGAAGATCGACGCCCACTTCATCACTGCCTGTTTAGCCCCACCCACCGATTCACGCATGACATGCAATAGAATAGGTAGCCTAAAAGTAACATAGGCCTACGTGGTGTTAAACCAGATCGAGCTACCAAGCAATAAACATCCGTTGAGGATTACAAAATATTGTGCAGTGCCTGGGCTCGACAGTAATGCAACATGTAAGTAACCGTGTTAATTCTAATGCCTGATCTGAAATGTAATGATTGATGTACAGTCAGATGTTCTTTGTCTGTGTGTCAGTAAATCAAACCAGTGACTAAACGTCAACTTGCGTTGTTTCTCTTAGTAGGATGAAAATAATCTGTTATTTAACGGTGATTAAATTCTATAAAGCGATCAAAGAAAGCTCCCTTTGCAATCGCTGGAGCAGCGCGCGCTGGAGCTGTCAATCAAACAGGAGAGTTTATCAGTGACTCCCGTTTTATTCAACGAATCTCTTAACTATATCACGTTTGCACTGTTAGTGAAGATGAAAGCATTCGTTAGTGTACAGTTGTTGCAATGACGAGATCACTGCTTTCATGTGCTCAACATGTCTGTGATCGGCTACAATGTTCATCACTGCAACCTTTCATGCCACAATCTGAATATAATGCCATAGATCTTAATGTAATGCAGCACTTTTCACGATTAGTTAACCATGAGAGCTGTAATAGTAAAAACACGCTAAGAGAGAGAGTAATACTTAGCTATTTCAAATGGAAAGACGTTAGCCAATCACAGCAGTGGGCGTTTACACTGAAGTCTCACAGCAGCCAATCACAGCAGTGGGCGTTTACACTGAACTCTCACAGCAGCCAATCGCAGCAGTGGGCGTTTACACTGAACTCTCACAGCAGCCAATCACAGCAGTGGGCGTTTACACTGAACTCTCACAGCAGCCAATCACAGCAGTGGGCGTTTACACTGAACTCTCACAGCAGCCAATCACAGCAGTGGGCGTTTACACTGAACTCTCACAGCAGCCAATCACAGCAGTGGGCGTTTACACTGAAGTCTCACAGCAGCCAATCACAGCAGTGGGCGTTTACACTGAAGTCTCACAGCAGCCAATCACAGCAGTGGGCGTTTACACTGAAGTCTCACAGCAGCCAATCACAGCAGTGGGCGTTTACACTGAACTCTCACAGCAGCCAATCACAGCAGTGGGCGTTTACACTGAACTCTCACAGCAGCCAATCACAGCAGTGGGCGTTTACACTGAAGTCTCACAGCAGCCAATCACAGCAGTGGGCGTTTACACTGAAGTCTCACAGCAGCCAATCACAGCAGTGGGCGTTTACACTGAAGTCTCACAGCAGACACGCCCCTTAAAACAGAGCGTTCAAACCAGAGGGTTAAAATCAGGGTAGGAAAAGTGCCTTTTATTTATAAATTATGACAATTTTTGAGGTAAAAAGCATTCTAACATTATAAGTGCACCCCAGGAAACATCATAAAACAATAAAACAACGCAGTTCATGACCCCTTTCAATAAAACCGACAGCCACAAATGTTGTTTATTGAGCTCAAGTTGGGATGGACAATATATTGAAAATGTTCTATATTGAATATAATACCATATCTTATTTAATGACCTTTTAAAAATTTTTTTATTTGATTCTATTGTAGATTCTATTCCAGTGCAGGTGATATTACTGTTTTTTAATTGATTACAGAGTCAGACAGACTGTGAACCCTGATGAAGTTCACTGAGTGTAAGTGTGGAGAGGATCTTCTCAGTCCATTTACTCTTTTCAGTTCTTCAGATAAGAGCCAATGTGCCGCGCAGCGATAAGACCGAATACAGTCTCATTCCAGCGGGACGGCTGACCGATAACAAGAGCTTTTCATCTGCAGTCGAGAGTCTCTCTGTGTCGTCATGTCATTCTCCTCAAGATAAAGAGCTCGGGTTGAATTGTTGAATTGTTTCTAAGTCGCTTTGGATAGATGCTAAATATATAATTCAGTGGTTTTTAAGAAATTTTGGTTGTTTTTGACATGTTTAATATTTGATTTTTAACCCTTTTAGTATAGACACCACTTTTTTTGTTCTTAAAGAGGCCATATTATGCCATTTTCCAAAGTCTTGATTGTGTTTTAGGCTCTACTAGAGCAGGTTTTCCTGCTTGAATGTTGATTATTCCCCATATTCTCCATTGTTGCGGCTCCTCTCTTCCCAGTCTGTCAGTAACGCTCTGTTTAGTTCCTGTCTCTATGAAGCCCCGCCTTCTGAAAAGCACAGTGTGCTCTGATTGGTCGGCTGGAGCAGTGTGTTGTGATTGGTGTTTGGGAAATGTCCCGCCCCTTACCATAACCGCCAGTTTCAACACACTACTAACTAACTCAACCAGGCCCCGCCCCTTTATTCTGCGTATGAATTATTATAATGAGGAATATTGTGACGTGTTGGTTCCTGGAAGAAAACTCAAGACTACAATGGAGTCGTTTCAGGGAGTTAATTGTGCGTAATTTTACATTTGACATAAATTTACAGACTCTCAGCACTAAATTGAGTTCTTTTTCACTGCTTATTGCGCTTAAACAGTCAAATACACAAAATAATGTTTCAGATGCTGGCGAGTATTCACATAAACACAGTCAGTTATGTTTTTAAGTGAACATAAACAGTTGAGAAAGAAGACGCATGTGTAACAGTGTAATGGATCCGTGCGTCAGGTCTTAAAGTGACAGCAGCCTAATATACCTGCTGCCAAATTATGAGATGATATAAAAAATATCTATATGCCTGTTTTTCCCCCATGGTATCTGTCAAAATTGTGGCTAGTAACTTTGGAAAACCACTAGCCACAGTGGCTGGTGAGCATGAAAGTTGGTTTAAAGCCCATGTGTTGGTCAGGTTTGCTATCAAGAGTGTGTTGTGAGCGCCGTGGGTTCATTGCGCTCTGGATCTTGAAGTGGGATGAACCGCATTGAAGACATTCCTGTATTATAAAAACATGAATGCATTGGAACGATCTCTGTGAAAACACACTACATTTGTGATTCTAGCATGGCTTTTTCTGGATGAAAGTCATCCTGACACATTTGAGGAGCAGATTTAGAAGAGTTGAACACAACACACACAGATTCAACCATATTATTGCAATTGCAGGTTTTAATAATAGCAGTAAAGTTTGAGTAATTAGTGCTTTGAATTGTATTCGGCTCAATTTAAGCAGTAAATTGAGCAATTGTGTTGTGTATATAGTTCAATCTCTTTTATAAATGCATTGAAAATCTTTTGAAATGTATTGAAAATCAAGAACCGTTAGTCCTAGAAAAGTCTGTTTCTCTCCTTCAGTCATGTTCATCATGTTGACCGGGTCATCAGTCAGCTGGGGTCAAAGGTCAGTGCCTGTTTCTGACCCCTCTCTCAGTTATTCAATACTAGCCAGAACATTCGGAGGGTGTTTGAGGTCTCAGAGGTTGATATATGTGTGTATGTGCGGTTCGATTTATCAGTGTTAAAGTGGACTGATGGCTGCAAATGATTATGGAAAGGAAAGAGCGGTCAGGATTAATTATTTTGACCTTAAAGTGATAGTTCACCTCAAATAAAAACTCGATCATCATTTACTCACCCTCATGTCATTTCAACCCTCACAAACTGAAGAACGCATTTCGTTACAATGATGCCAGAATTTTCTTTTCTTTTTTCTTTTTTTTTGGTGACTGTTCCTTTAAGGTCATGTGATCAGTGTTTGAGGTGATGTTCACACTGTATGACTGTGTGTGTGTGTGTGTGTGCAGACAGTGTGTTTGTCAGGAGATTTACAGCTGCTAATACCGTGTGTTTGTCAGGATCTCTCTGGCTAAAGAGCAGAAGAGGATGATGGATGGCGTTCTGCGCTCATAACATCTGCGTTGTGTGTCGTTTTACTGCGGCCGAGTGTTTGTCTGCGCTCTTTCCTCTTTGTATCCAGTGTTTGTTGTTTTTATAGCTGCCGGTGGGAGTCGATCCAGATCCCATTCGCACCTGCTGCAGGGAATCATGGGTACCTCGAGTGTTTAATACCTGAATCCAGCTGTGCGTCTCAGCATAAACTCTCATTTATGATTCGGTTTCCCTCGAAACAGGCCAGATGAAAACAACCACAGATACTAAACATACAGAGATCTAGTGTGTGACTAGAAAAGAAGGAACGTTTGTCAAAACTGTGAATGTTGATTTGACAAAGTGTAACACAGCTTAAAGTCTTAAAGTCTGAAGCTTATGTCTCTCTCTCGCTCTCTCTCTCTCACTATCTATATATATATATATATATATATATGGATGGTTGGATGGGTGGATGGATGGATGGATGGTTGGATGGATGGATAGATAGAAGGATAGATGGATGGATGAATGAATAGAAGAATGGATGGATGGATAGAAGGATATATGGATGGATGGATGGATGGATAGAAGGACGGATAGAAGGACAGATAGAAGGACGGATGGATGGATGGATGGTTAGATGGTTAGATGGATGATAGATGGATGGATGGATAGAAGGACAGATAGAAGGATAGATAGAAGGATAGATGTATAGATGGATGGATGGATGGTTAGATGGATAGATGGATGGATGGATGGATGGATGGATAGAAGGATAGATGGATGGAAGGATAGATGGATGGATGGATGGATAGAAGGACAGATAGAAGGATATATGGACAGACATATAGATGGATGGATGGATGGATGGATGGATGGATGGATGGATGGATGGATGGATGGATAGAAGGATGGATGGATGGATATGGATGATGATATGGACAGACAGATAGATGGATGGATGGATGGAAGGAAGGACGGATGGATGGATAAATGGATGGATGATAGAAGGGCAGATAGAAGGATATATGGACAGACAGATAGATGGATGAATGGAAGGACAGATGGATGGATAGATGGATGGATAGAAGGATATATGGACAGATGGATGGTTGGATGGGTGTATAAAAGGATGGATGGATGGATGGATGGATGGATGGATGGATGGATGGATGGATGGATGGAAGGATGGAAGGATGGATGGATGGATGGATGGATGGATGGATGGATAGAAGGATGGATGGATGGATATGGATGATGATATGGACAGACAGATGGATGGATGGAAGGAAGGACGGATGGATGGATGGATGGATAAATGGATGGATGATAGAAGGGCAGATAGAAGGATATATGGACAGACAGATAGATGGATGGATGGAAGGACAGATGGATAGAAGGATATATGGACAGATGGATGGTTGGATGGGTGTCTAAAAGGATGGATGGATGGATGGATGGATGGGTGGATGGGTGGATGGATGGATGGATGGATAGAAGGATAGATGGATGGATGAATGAATAGAAGAATGGATGGATGGATAGAAGGATATATGGACTAATGGATGGTTGGATGGGTGTATAGATGGATGGATGGATGGATGGATGGATGGATGGATAGAAGGATGGATGGATGGATAGAAGGATGGATGGATCGATATACAACGATGACTGGATGGATGGATCGAGGGATAGTTCAGAGGTTCAGGGTCGTGACCCCTGTAGTTTCTCTCTCTCTGTGTCTTTAACTTCTTTCTGCTCAGTTTTTGCTGCTTGTGTGAACAGAGCCAGAGTAAACCAGTCCTGCTGCTGCTTTACTGTGTGTGTCCGCCGCTCCTTCACCCGTCATGACCAGATGTCACCAGTTCACCAGCCCCGAATATGAGTTTAACTGGCCACATTAGAGTCTGAGCGACAGGAAGAGCAATAGCACACAATCCAGTCCAAAAATGAATGAACATTGTCTGATTTATGTGTGTGTGTGTGTTTTGTGTTCAGGTGGCGTCTCAGGCTGGGGTTTATGAGCTGTTGAATCAGATGGGCTTCTCTGAGTTTGAGGACCTGAGAGACTCATCTCTCGGCCGTCTCCGTCACCGCTGGCAACAGCAGAACCGCCACGGGCTTCCGTTCAGAGGAGAGTTCGTCTGAGGAGCGCCTTTGGTTTGCAGGACGTCCAGCTGTTTCTGACCGATGCTAAGCGTTTAAATCCGGCGAAAGCCCACTGTGAGGAACTGAACACGTCTCGCCCGTGGATGCTGTTTCTCCCGTTTCTTAATGTCATTTGTGGTGATTTTCTCACATATTAACCCGTTTTTAATTTAACTTTTATGTCCTGTGTAGGTTAGGTGATGATTTGACGTGTGTTTGCGTGTATAGTTTACTCACTCTGTTCTGTTTTAACATTTGAAGCTGCAGTAACTGTGATGTGTGTTTTATAAATGAGCGTTTTTCATGATGAAGACTTTCGGACGGTCTCCATTAAAACTCTTTGGTAACAGGAATGTGTGTGTTTACTGACTGCTGAAACTGACGGGTTCGCTTTAGTAGGATCTTAAATATGCCTGTTTTTCATACGGCAGAATAGTGAATATTATGAGGGTTATCGTTAACTAAAACAAAACATTACTTGAAATAAAATAAACATTAACTAAAATAATAACAAACTTATTTTATTTCTCATTTTCATTAGTTTGAAGTATTAAAATAATTCAAAATATTAACACCAAACACTATTATAGTATATCAATAAAAGTAAAAAGCATTTTCATTACATGAAATAAAATAACACTTTTTTTTGTCTCATTTTAATTTGTTGAAGTATTAAAATAACTAAAACTAAATAGTAAAACTTAATAAAAATGACAAAAACAGCAATATTACTAAAACTTTTACTAAAATAAAAAACTAATTCAAAATATTAACAAAAACTATAATAGTATATCAATAAAAGTAAAAAAGCATTTTCATTACATGAAATAAAATTATTTTATGTCTTTATTTTCTTAAGTTGTATTAAAATAACCTTAATAAACTAAAACTTAATAAAAATAAACCTAATAAAAATGACAAAAACAGTAAAATTACTCAAACTAAAAGGACAAAAAATCTCATTCAAAATATTAATAAAACTATTTAAATAAAACAAAAAATGTATTCATTACTTAAAATAAAATAAATAAACATTAAATAAAATAAAAATTTTACTTTATTTCTCATTTTCATTTAGTTTGTTGGTGTTAAAATTACTAAAACTAAAACTTAATTTAAATGAAAAACTAATAAATAGAATGATAATCACTGCAAAATTACAACAAATTTTACTAAAATGAAAAAAAAAACTCTAATTCTAAATATTAAAACTCTAATTGTATATCAATAAAAAAAAACAAAAAAAAAAAACGTTCATTCCTTGATGGTTCATTAAATAAAATAAACATAATCTAAAATAATATTTTCATTTAGTTTGTTAAACTGTTAAAATAACAAAGTAAAAGTTAATAAAAATGACAAAAACAAACAGCAAAATTACTAAAACTTTAACTAAAATTTAAAAATTTTTTAATTCCAAATATTAACAAAACTTTTTAATTTTATTACTTGAAATAAAATTAACTAAAATAAAAAAACGTATTTCTCATTTTCATTTAGTTTGAGTGTTAAAATAACAAAAATTTTATACAAATAAAAAACGAATAAAAATGACAAACAAAAAAATACTAGAACTTTAACTAAAATTCAGATAAAATCTAATTTAAAATATTAACAAAATGTCAATATCAATGATACTAAAATAACACCAGTGTGCTATTCCAAACATAAGTCTCGTATTGCATGTAAACGGCTATAATAAGATATTTTTCAGTGTTTGGCATCTGGAGGGTACGGGAGAACATGCTTTGCATCATGGGTAGGATTAGACTCTCATTAGAGGGGCTTCAGAGGCTTGTGGTTTTTAATTGTCTGTGGAAAAGTGGAAGAGAGACGAAAGGGGGGTATTTTCTGTGATGTCATCGTGCGGTTGAGCTGGAATTATGAGGCAAAACACATGCGGATCCAACCGAAGTACAAAACACACACAAACACACGGTCAATAACACACTGAAATACAAATGACTGTATCAATGCACAAAGTTAACACTCACCAGTGTTACTGTACCAGTGATAGATCATTACTGCCAATGTGTGAACGGCTTGTAAGGAAACTTAAAAACCGAGACCTTCCCCGACTTCCTCGGTTGTCTATGAAAGCCTGATTTTTGTGTGAAGGACTTGGGATGATTTTGCCGGGAAAATCAAAAGATGTGACGTTTACACTCCCGAGAACTTAAGCGAATGCTTATAAAAAGTTAAGGATAACACAGAAAGAGCCGTTCTGTGCTGTAATATCAGTGTGTCATGCAAAGAAAAGGGTTTCATTCAAACTATAGTCTCACATAGTCAGATCTAGAGTCTCAAATATACTTTATAATCAAACTATCATAACAGTGTGATGTTAATGAGCTCATCTGTCGACATGATGCGGTGAATCTCAGATCTGGAGCAAACATATCCACATCTCTATGATCAGATGCTTTCTGAACTGATGTTTCTCACCGTGTGTTTACTGTGTTATTGAGAGGAAAGCGCGCGGCACATATTCACATATTCCTCTAACCGTCGCTCTCAGCGGCAGGACGGCGTCGGGATGTTCGCTAACAGTTTATCACTGCAAAGATACTCCCAACTTCTTTTTACTTCTAAGTGAAGAGCGAAAAAGCCCTTCGTCGTGAGTATATCGGCGTATTGAATCACGCTCAGTCTCTTGTGCGTCACGTGTGCAATAAGAGCTGCTGCAGTTCACCTAACGGCCACCGGTGACGCTAATAACATGGCTTTCTCCATTCTACATATTGACCTGTAATACTGTGACTGTGTTAGTGATCAAATGCACCGTTTTTAAAACCAATGAAAAAATCCCACAGATGCACATTGAAGGAGGGACCCGAGCCTTAGAAAACAAGGGTTGGAAGTTTGAATAACTTGAAGTTTTGAAGAAGTTTTGCGCAGGTAAGTAAAAAAAAAAAAAAAAAAAACTAAACTAAAAAGTAAAACTTAATAAAAAAAATTAAATAAAGAAAATTTATAAAACTTTAACAAACTAATTCAAAATATTAACAAAAACTATAATAGTATATATAAATAAAACGAAAATAAAATAAACAAAATAAAATAAAAAATAAAACTTCTCATTTTCATTTAATTTTAAAAATATAAAAAACTAACAACTTAAACAATAAAAATCTTAATAAAAAATAAAAAACTAATACAAATGATAAAACAACTAAACTTTAAAATGACAAAAAAATCTAATTCAAAATATTAACAAAACTATAATAGTATATCAATAAAACAATTTTTTTCATTACTTTAAATAAAAAGAAAAATTGACTAAAATAAAAACAAATTCATTTTATTTCTCATTTTCATTTCATGTATTAAAATAACTAAAACTAAATCAACTTAATAAAAATGACAAAAACAGCAAAATTACTAAATCTTTTACTAAAATGACTAATTCAAAATATTAACACATGAAATAAAATAAAAAAAATAAAACTTATTGTCTCATTGTCATTTAGTTTTAAAATAACAAACTAAATAAACTAAAACTTATTAAAAATCTTAAAAAATAAAAAACTAATAAAAATTACTAACTATTAACCAACTTTAACATTATTTTATGTCTTTATTTTCTTAAGTTGAACTATTAAAATAACCTTAATAAACTAAAACTTAATAAAAATAAACCTAATAAAAATGACAAAAACAGTAAAATTACTCAAACTAAAAGGACAAAAAATCTCATTCAAAATATTAATAAAACTATTTAAATAAAACAAAAAATGCATTACTTAAAATAAAATAAATAAACATTAAATAAAATAAAAATTTTACTTTATTTCTCATTTTCATTTAGTTTGTTGGTGTTAAAATTACTAAAACTAAAACTTAATTTAAATGAAAAACTAATAAATAAAATGATAATCACTGCAAAATTACTAAAAAATTTAACTAAAATGAAAAAAAAAAAAAATCTAATTCTAAATATTAAAACTATAATTGTATATCAATAAAATAAAAAAATAAAAAACATGTTCATTCCTTGATGGTTCATTAAATAAAATAAACATGATCTAAAATAATATTTTCATTTAGTCACAAAATGACAAAAACAGCAAAAATACTTAAACTTTTACTAAAATGACAAAAAAAAAAAAAACTAATTTAAAATAATAACACCAAACACTATAATAGTATATCAATAAAAGTAAAGCATTTTCATTACATGAAATAAAATAAAATTAAAAAAAAACTTATTTTGTCTCATTAGTTTTAAAATAACAAACTAAATAAACTAAAAATAAAAATATTTTAAAAAATGGCAAAATTACTAAAACTTTACCTAAAATGACAAGAAAAAAATCTTAAAAATATTTTTTAAAAAATGACAAAATCAAAGCAAAATTATCTAATTATCTAACAAAAAATCTAATTCAAATTAAAGCTGCAAGCAGCGATGAAAGGGCCCTCGCACCCGGGAGCACCGCCACCCGGTGGCCTCAGGAAAACAGCGAATAGTGGCCGGCATGCATTTAAGTGGGTAAATATAGGAGAAATATGGCAAAGTCACTTCAATGTGCCACACTTCCTGCTGCCAGCAGGTGGCGCTTTGACTATATCCGGAATATTGGCATGTAGATGTCTTCAGGCCAGGACTATTATCAAACGTGAAGTTTGGGGCAGATCGGACACTTTATGCCTGAGTTACAACAGCTTCCTGTGTCATGGCGAAACATCAGACTTTGACAGGCCGCCACGGACACGCCCTTCAGCGAAAACTCAAGATCTTCAGCATGTAACATTGCAAAGGCCTTTAGATTAGACTGACCAAATATGATATTGATCTGGTTAAATCACTATGAGGAGTTAATCACAGTGTAAAACATGGCATTTCCTGTTGCCAGTAGGTGGCGCTATGCCTGTAACTGAATATTGGCGTGTAGATGTCTTCAGGCCAGGACTCTTATCAAACATGTGAAGTTTGGGGCAGGTCGGACATTGTATGCCCGAGTTACAACAACTTCCTGTTTCATGGCGAAACATCGAACTTTGTGAGGCCGCCACGGACACGCCCTTCAGCGAAAACTCAAGATCTTCACAATTTAACGTCGCAAAGGCCTTTAGATTAGACTGTGCAAATATGATGTTGATCTGATTATATCTCTAGGAGGAGTTCATTGAAGTAAAACGTCTGGAAATTTTAAAATTTAAAAAAAAAAAAAATCTAAATATCTGACTTCCTGTTGGTTTTCAGATTTCGTACCAGGAGACTTTTTTGTAGGTATTGGGCTTTTACATGTGTGTACCAAATTTCATACCTGTACGTAAAACGTAGCTGGAGGGGCACTTCGTTGAAAGGTTGTAGGTGGCGCTATCGAGCCATTTTGCCACGCCTAATTCTGAAACCAATATCAGACGTAAATGTTCACCACTTTTGACGCGTGTGCAAAGTTTCATGAGTTTTCGAGCATGTTTAGGCCATCAAAAATGCGATTCATTTGGGAGAAGAAGAATAATAGGCTGAGCAATTCCAATAGGGTCCTCACACCATCGGTGCTCCGGCCCTAAATATTAGCAAAACTGTAATAGTATATCAATGAAATAAAATAAACATTAACTAAAATAAAATAAACTTTATTTCTCATTTTCATTTAGTGTCAGTTGAAGTGTTAAAATAACTCAAACTGAATAAACTAAAACTAAAAAGTAAACCTAATCAGCTCGTTTAAATCCGTGCTGTTGCATTAATCTTGTAATCTTTCCTTTGCCTCTCAATTGTCAGTTATTATACATATTTTGCTGTTTCTGATATATTAATGTGATTATTTTTGCAGAGTGCTTTCACAGAGACAAATGTGATTTCGCAAGACAACATTTATTGCATGTTATTAAAAACTATGTGCATGTGATTTGTTTGACCTGTGGTTTCAGAGGAAGTCCTTCTACCATGCAAACACGACACTAATGTGTGTGTGAGACGTGGCGCTAAAGCTTTGGGGTTTGTAAATATTTGCTGATACAAGTCAAGTAAACATGTTCAGAGCGGCCTAGATGAGGATGTGCTGATTCAGCCAATGAATGAAGTTTTAAGTGTATATATTTTATATTATTTCAGCTTCACAAGCTAGTTTTAGTTTAGTTAACAGTAAGAGCTCTGGCTCTAAAGCAGAAGTGTAGTCTATCGTCAGCTGTTTGAGATCACAAATGTGTGCTGGTAGCGATTCCTCGTCGTGGATGAAGGAAAACACACCCTCGTTCTCCCTCCTGCAGTTCTCTTTGAAACCCTGATACTCCAGATCTCACATCAGGCTGATCTGCAGGTACGGAAGTTGTTCGGGGTTTAATCACATTGTGAGCCTCTCAGATTAATGAAAATGAAACCAGAGCTCTTCAGATTACAGCGGCTCAGAGCCAGACACAAAACTCCGGTGTAACTTCTTGTGTCTTTCTGTTCGTTCTGCAGCTCTTCTTCAAGGTCTTAAAGGGACAGTTCACCCTGAAATGAAAATTAAATCATCATTTACTCATCCTGGTGTTGTACTAATGCAGTATGCCATTCTTTCTTCTTTTTTTTTTGGACCATGAAAGGAGAATTTTTAAAGTTTTTTAACTAAATATCCCCTTTGCACTCGTCCATATAATGCCAGTGATTAGCGACCAGCACCAGCTTTTTAAAAAAGACACAAAAAAATCACAGAATGATCCAATGCTACATACACTATATTGCCAAAAGTTTTGGGTTGCCTGCCTTTACATGCACATGAACTTTAATGACATCCCATTGTTAATCCGTAGGGTTTAATATGGAGTTGGCCCACCCTTTGCAGCTATAAGAGCTTCAACTCTTCTGGGAAGGCTTTCCACAAGGTTTAGGAGTGTGTTTATGGGAATTTTTGACCATTCTTCTAGAAGCGCATTTGTGAGGTCAGGCACTGATGTTGGACGAGAAGGCCTGGCTCGCAGTCTCCGCTCTAATTCATCCCAAAGGTGTTCTATCGGGTTGAGGTCAGGACTCTGTGCAGGCCAGTCAAGTTCCTCCACACCAAACTCGCTCATCCATGTCTTTATGGACCTTGCTTTGTGCACTGGTGCGCAGTCATGTTGGAACAGGAAGGGACCATTCCCAAACTGTTCCCACAAAGTTGGGAGCATGAAATTGTCCAAAATGTCTTGGTATACTGAAGCATTAAGAGTTCCTTTCACTGGAACTAAGGGGCCAAGCCCAACCCCTGAAAAACAACCCCACCCCATAATCCCCCCTCCACCAAACTTTACACTTGGCACAATGCAGTCAGGCAAGTCCCGTTCTCCTGGCAACCGCCCAACCCAGACTCGTCCATGGGATTGCCAGACAGAGAAGCGCGATTGGTCACTCCAGAGAACACGTCTCACTGCTCTAGAGTCCAGTGGCGGCATGCTTTACCCCACTGCATCCCACGCTTTGCATTGCACTTGGTGATGTAAGGCTTGGATGAGCTGCTCGGCCATGGAAACCCATTCCATGAAGCTCTCTACACACTGTTCTTGAGCTAATCTGAAGGCCACAGAAGTTTGGAGGTCTGTAGCTGTTGACTCTGCAGAAAGTTGGTGACTTCTGCGCACTGTGACCCTCAGCATGCGCTGACCCCGCTCTGTGATTTTACGTGGCCTATCACTTCGTGGCTGAGTTGCTGTTGTTCCCAATTGCTTCCTCTTTGTTATAATCCCACTAACAGTTGAGCGTGGAATATTTAGTAGTGAGGAAATGTCAGGAATGGACTTATTGCACAGGTGGCAACCTATCACGGTACCACGCTTGAGTTCATTGAGCTCCTGAGAGCGACCCATTCTTTCACAAATGTTTGTAGAAGCGTCTGCATGCCTAGTGCTTGATTTATACACCTGTGGCCATGAAGTGATTGAACACCTGAACTCAGTGATTTGGAAGGGTGTTCCAATACTTCTGGAAATATAGTGTAGTTCTAAAAATCAGTCTAAATATAAAAGAACAGCAGAAACTATATCGTTGGAATCACTTTCAGAACGTTTTTTTCCCAGCTGATGAACGATAAAAACACTGACAGCCAATCAGAATCCATCCTGATGTAATGAGCTCGAGCATTTAAAGAGACAGATGACAAAACTACAGTAGTTATAGTTATCTGTATAGTTATTGTTCTTGTTGTGATCAGGCTTTTAGACAAATGTTTCCCTATTGAACAATTCAGTCAAAAATGAAAATTACATTGTATGTTAGCATTTAATCACCCTAATGCCATTGATTTTTAGCTGAACTCTTCCTGAAAGTAATGAATCCTTTATCACAGTCATTTTGTTGTTGTTCTATATGTGTATATCTGTCCAAATGTCTTGCTGAGAGGTGAATCTTCAGTCTTTTATCCTTCTTATAACTAACATGCAGGGCCTAAAATTAACACTCACCAAGCGCCAAATGAGAGTAAAAATGTCTCGGCTTTGGCGAGTGTATGAAACGGTGTCCCTCTCCATTGGCCGGTAACATTTTTATGAATGTGAACAAACGTGAACAACGCTCAGGACAGTTTTAAGCCAGAAAGTTT
This sequence comes from Coreius guichenoti, assembly GCA_039654105.1. NCBI lineage: Eukaryota > Metazoa > Chordata > Actinopteri > Cypriniformes > Gobionidae > Coreius > Coreius guichenoti. The sequence continues at coordinate 37,154,177 of CM077187.1, read as the reverse complement.
AAGCCTTGACAATTTAAATATTCAAGTGCAAGAAGACGCTAAAGGGAGCTCATTTCTTTACTCGCGCACTATGAGGAAGGTTTTGTGTGAGCAAACATCCGAAGTGTCTGAATACTAAACTGAGCTCTCTTTCACGTCTTCTTGTACTTGATTGGACAAATTCACACAAAATGATGTCGAAAAATAGAGAGTATCCTAATAAACATAGTCGGTTTTGTCTTAGGTGAATGTAAACAGTTGAGAAAGTAAACGCATGTGTATCAGTGTATTAGATCCGTGCATTCGCTCTTAAAGTGACAGCAGCCTAATATTCCTGCTGCTGTCTGTGTTTTTAATGTTAATCAAACAACAAAGCTTTAATAAGGATTAATTAATAAGGATGTTTCATTTATACAGTGAAGAATATGCAGTGTTATTATACATTTGCTTACTTTATTACATTTCTGTACCTGAAAAACACAGTTTATTTCATTTGTATCTTTGTTATATTATATTTATTTGTGCTTTTGCTTGCAATTTGATTTGTTCTTATTTTATTAGTGTTTACTTGTCTTTAATAATGTATTAAATTTATATTAGTTAGGCCAGTAGTTTTAGCTGTGGTATGGAAATTAGAATAGAGAATTGTGAATTATCACTAGAATCTAAAATGTTGGAGTCATACCTGTTTTTGCAAAAAATGCTGGTAAAGAAATATGGTAAAACTTTATTTTACAGTGTCATTGTTACATATGTTACATGCAGTTACTATATTAATAACTATAAAATGTGCATAATTACATGCAACTAACCCTAAACCAAACCAAACCCTAATGTATAGTTACAGTGTAACAAAGACACCTTAAAATAAAGTGTAACCAAAAATATTTATGGCTGGTACATTTTCTTAAGTCAGCGGCCAGTGTCAAAAAGTGAGTTAGGCCCTGCTCATGTCTCTCAGGAAGGACTGGTGCTGCTGTTGAGAGTGCAGGCGCGGCCGACTGTACCTGCATCTGTAGATAAGCGTCTTCTGTGTGGACGATATGGCGGCCGGCACTTTGAAAAGCCTTCCAGATCCTCTGAGATCTTCTCCAAGCTGAAACTCGAGCCGGCGCTTCAGAGAGACGTGAAGAATAAGCCAAACAAAGAGCCGCATTGAGAGGCAAGCGGCCCTGGACTGCGCCGGACTCCACGCTTCCCCTCACAGACGACGGCTGATAATTAAAGTCTGTCACACTTTGACAAAACCGTATACATATCATCTGCAGCTTTAATGGGTCACATTATAAATACTTGATATGTAGAAACGGTGCGGCGGCTCACTTTGCAGGTTGTATCACCAGGATCTGCTCCTAATTATGTTAAAAATAACTAACTTTAAAAGGTCAGTCAAATCAACTCATTGTCACTTTAGCTTCATTAACATAATTAATTTACATATAAGAGTCATCCTCAGGAAACGGAGCTACACATTTAACTTATTTGATAGATTTACTGTAGGCCCTACTTTTTGAAGTTGTTAATAGGGCAAAGGTCACTGGATTTTTAAGTAAGGAATAATTGACTCCGGGCGTGGTAATGGAAGTGGTAATGCCGTTACACCTCTCATGTGCATTATTTTTCAATAATTCAATGGCCTGGACTCAATTATTCCACTTATACTACGGTTACCACATCTCAAAATATTGTTCAGATGATGTATTTCTAAATATTTGTCAGGTTTTTGTCCTAAAAACACTCTTGTGTGCAGGACTAATTTCTTACCCATCTAAACCCAAGCCTCCATTGCTAATTCCAAAACGTCATTTTAGAGCTCGTAACAGAGGCTTGAGCCACTGAGAGCAGACTAATGCAGTTATTAATGCAGTGAGTTATTAGAGAGAGAGAGATTAAGCGTGTGTGAATGACCTGAGTCTGTGCGTCTCTCAGTGTTCGGCTCCAGCGTCTCTACTAATAGCAAAACTGTAAGTTTATCTGCTTTACGAACAGCGCTGTTATTACCTCACTATAAGAAATGTCATTGTTGTCAAAGTCGTAACTATTTTACTGATAAAATCATCAAGAGCAGTTAAATGTGTCTGTTTGATCCGGAGAAAGAGAGTATGTGGTTTCCATACATAATAAAACGTAATTTTGTGGCAAAAACAGAGAAATAATTTGCCGTTTTTCTTATCCGATTGTTCACTGTATGCATTTGCTTGGTCAGAGTCATTGTGGGTTTTGGTTCTTCTGCTGTTGTCGGCTGTAAGGATCTTTGAAATAACTGAAATCATTTGGCGAAGTGATATGGAGCTGTAATGCGGTCAAAACCTGCCTGGAACTACTTTAGCCATGTGTTTCCCTGAAAACACCTTAGAAAGTTCGTCAACCAATCAGATTCAAGCATTCAACAGCCCCGTAGTGTAAATTCTGTTGCCACATTTCCTAACCTTTAAAATAATGCTTTGATCTTTCTGAGGTCACTTTTAAGTGCGTGAAATCACTTTTATCAGTATTTCTTTTGATAGTTTAATTTGTTGATGGCAAATCTGAATATTGGGTGAATATTGACATTTCGAAGTGTTGTTTAGTTTAACTCTTTCCATACTGTTTGATCAAATGGCGCAAATCAGTTTGACAATGTCAGCATTTTAAAAATGGATAAAATATGAAAATGAACTCAAATTATAAGTAATGAAATAATCAGATTATATAGGCGAATTAATATAGGCGTATCTAATTTTAACCAGAGCATATTGCTGAAAGTCTGTTGAACAAAATAAGCATATTCATGTTTTAATGTGGAGTGTGGAGATGTATGATAATAACAGCGATAAAAACATCAGTTCTCTGCTTCACATATGCTTTTTATTCACCGTCATGTGTATCTGAAGCCGATGGTGACTGTGAGAGCCGAGGGAAGCAGGTGCTTTAAAGGGGACCTATTATGCAAAATTCACTTTTATATTGTTTTTGAACATAATTATGTGTCTGCAGTGTGTGTACACACCACCCTATTGTGGTAAAAATCCATTCACTCCATTTGTTATTTTCCACATAACTCTGAAACAGTGTCTCAAAATGAGCCGTTCCATATCCCCTATATAGTTCACTGTCTGAATAGTTCCCTATCCCCTATATAGTGCACTGTCTGATCGTTCCCTATACCCTGTATAGTGCACTGTCTGAATAGTTCCCTATCCCCTATATAGTGCACTGTCTGATCTTTCCCTATCCCCTATATAGTGCACTGTCTGATCGTTCCCTATCCCCTATATAGTGCACTGTCTGATCGTTCCCTATCCCCTGTATAGTGCACTGTCTGAATAGTTCCCTATCCCCTGTATAGTGCACTGTCTGAATAGTTCCCTATCCCCTATATAGTGCACTGTCTGATCGTTCCATATCCCCTATATATTGCACTGCCTAAATCATTCCATATCCCCTATATAGTGCACTGTCTGATCGTTCCCTATCCCGTATATAGTGCACTGTCTGAATAGTTCCCTATCCCCTATATAGTGCACTGTCTGATCTTTCCCTATCCCCTATATAGTGCACTGTCTGATCGTTCCCTATCCCCTATATAGTGCACTGTCTGATCATTCCCTATCCCCTGTATAGTACACTGTCTGAATAGTTCCCTATCCCCTATATAGTGCACTGTCTGATCTTTCCCTATCCCCTATATAGTGCACTGTCTGAATCGTTCCCTATCCCATATATAGTGCACTGTCTGATCTTTCCCTATCCCCTATATAGTGCACTGTCTGAATCATTCCCTATCCCCTATATAGTGCACTGTCTGATCGTTCCCTATCCCCTATATAGTGCACTGTCTGAATCATTCCATATCCCCTATATAGTGCCCTGTCTGATCGTTCCATATTCCCTATATAGTGCACTGTCTGAATCATTCCATATCCCCTATATAGTGCACTGTCTGATCGTTCCCTATCCCGTATATAGTGCACTGTCTGAATCGTTCCCTATCCCATATATAGTGCACTGTCTGCATCGTTCCCTATCCCCTATATAGTGCACTGTCTGAATAATTCCCTATCCCCTATATAGTGCACTGTCTGCATCGTTCCCTATCCCCTATATAGTGCACTGTCTGAATAATTCCCTATCCCCTATATAGTGTACTGTCTGAATAGTTGCCTATCCCCTATATAGGGCACTGTCTGAATCGTTACCTATCCCCTATATAGTGCACTGTCTGACTGTTCCCTATCCCCTATATAGTGCACTGTCTGATCATTCCCTATCCCGTATATAATGTACTGTCTGCATCGTTCCCTATCCCCTATATAGTGCACTGTCTGCATCGTTCCCTATCCCCTATATAGTGCACTGTCTGAATAGTTGCCTATCCCCTATATAGGGCACTGTCTGAATCGTTCCCTATCCCCTATATAGTGCACTGTCTGAATAATTCCCTATCCCCTATATAGTGCACTGTCTGATCGTTCCATATCCCCTATATAGTGCACTGTCTGAATCGTTCCATATCCCCTATATAGTGCACTGTCTGATCGTTCCCTATCCCGTATATAATGCAGTCTGAATCGTTCCCTATCCCATATATAGTGCACTGTCTGCATCGTTCCCTATCCCCTATATAGTGCACTGTCTGAATAATTCCCTATCCCCTATATAGTGCACTGTCTGCATCGTTCCCTATCCCCTATATAGTGCACTGTCTGAATAATTCCCTATCCCCTATATAGTGCACTGTCTGAATAGTTGCCTATCCCCTATATAGGGCACTGTCTGAATCGTTACCTATCCCCTATATAGTGCACTGTCTAATTGTTCCCTATCCCCTATATAGTGCACTGTCTGATCATTCCCTATCCCGTATATAGTGCACTGTTTGAATCATTCCATATCCCCTATATAGTGCACTGTCTGAATCGTTCCCTATCCCCTATATAATGCACTGTCTGAATCATTCCCTATCCCCTATATAGTGCACTGTCTGATCGTTCCCTATCCCCTATATAGTGCACTGTCTGAATAGTTCACCATGTAGAAAACAATAAATGTGTGAACAAGTGCGCGATATCAGCTGCAGCGTCTGTTTATAATGTAGGGGGCGGGGCTTCAGATTCTAGAGAGCATTTGATTGGACATAAAATCTGATGAGAAGATGAAGTGTAGAGTGATGTCATCAAAATCATTGATCCATATTGGCGGAAGTGAGAGACTGTAAGTTTTGAACTCTTATATCTTCTAAATGTGACTTTTGTCATTGTTTTGGAGCTTATAGATGACAGTAAGACTAACATATTCATACTAAAAGACAAATATTTTTGATTTCATGGGGACATTAAGGGTTGAATGATTGATAGCTAAAGCACAGCTCAGCAGAATTAAGGACTTTTTATCATTCTCTATGAGACAATTGTATGAAATTAAGATTTTTTTTACCATAATTTTCAGTGATTGAAGCTCATGCAGCATATGTGATCTGTTGTTCTGTAAATGTTATTCGCTGCTGTCTTTATCTGTTTATATTGGTTCTGTCTGAATCTGTATTCATACTGTGACTAATAAATGCCTGTGGTGAATGTTTACATGCTTATAATAACTATACTTCAGAATGATGGCAGTTAATGCTGCTTACTGACAGTGTGTTTTCACAGAGAGTTTGTGGTGTTGGCATGTCAACTTCTGGCTCAACCAATGACGCGAGTTTGGGGCGGGGCTATCTGTTATCTGACTGACCAATGACAGACAGGGTGAGTGTTTGGGGGATTCGGTTTGAAAAAGTTTTGCACTTTCATTTGGTGATGCTAAAGACACACTGAACCAGACAATGACTGGACGTTTCCTCACGTCTGGAAGTCTGAATCACAGTAAACTCAGCTGGGACACATGAAGATCATTTACACAATCAGGAAGCAGATTTTACTTCATCTCTGTAAAGCCTGATAAATGAAACAATAGTCAGAAAATATTCAATTAAAATGGAACAATGGAACAGTAAACCACCAGATCATTGGAACATTTGAGCCCTGGAATATAAAAACATTGTGATATTAGATAATTGGAACATTTAACAATTGAAACATTCGATCATGGAACAAGCAGCACTCTCATTAAAAAAATTAAATGTTTTCTCACCTTATTCAAATCTTATATAAGCAGAATATTTACGTTGCTGTTTTATGTACAATTGAAGCAAATGGTAATTTATACTGCAAAGCTGAAAAAAATACATTAAAAACCATAAACGTATCATAAGAGTTGTGGTGCGACTGATATGGTATAAAAGAGGAGAGCAGAAAGAAAATAGCATGGGATGGAATGACATGAGGGTCAGTGAATGATGACAAAATGTTCATTTTGGCTGAACTACTCCCTTAATGAATGACTAACATAAAACCAACCAGCGAGGCTTCCTGGACTGTTTATGCTGGACAAAACAATCACTAAGGGATGCATGCGTGACTCAGCTCAGCTGGAAGAGGATGACTGTGGCTTGAGCGCCTTCACCGCTGAGTCACACCTGAGTCAGTCCTCTGAACCTCCAGCATCTGCTCCGTGAGGCCGGTCAAGGTGCGTGTGTGTGGGAAACGGCTGATTGCATGTGAACGTTGACATGATCTCAGGCCTCTAACAAGCAGACGTGTGAATGGACAAGAGTGTTGCTGGAGGCTTCTTGTACTGTAATTTGACTGAATTCAGATGCTGTCTTGCTATTGACTTTTAGGCTCCTGGAAGGAGTTGATCTTTTTGTTCTGTCACTAATCACAATCTATCCTGCAGCTAATTTAGTCAAAAAATGCTAATTGTCAGCACTGGCGTGCCTGCATCCTTGTCCAGTAGGGGGAGCTGCACTTCAAACTGTCTTAAATTACTTTAACTATTTCTACCAGGGGTCATATATGCAGTAAATATAATTTAATTACATCATGATTCCAAATAATACACTGAGCACTAGGTAAATTACTTTTCATTGAAACTCGTTTTCTCGTCTGCATTTAGTCACTGCTTAGTAATCAAATTAAACCAAATTTTGCCTAATTTAATACACCGATCAGGCATAACATGAGCACTGACAGGTGAAGTGAATAAGACTGATGATTATCTGTTCATGACGGCACCTGTTAGTGGGTGGGATATATTAGGTAGAAAGTGAATTTTGTCCCCCAAGTTGATGTGTTAGAAGCAGGAAAAATGGGCAAGCGTAAGGATTTGAGCGAGTTTGACAAGGGCCAAATTGTGATGGCTAGACGACTGGGTCAGAGCATCTCCAAAACTGCAGCTCTTGTGGGGTGTTCCCGGTCTGCAGTGGTCAGTATCTATCAAAAGTGCTCCAAGGAAGGAACAGTGGTGAACCGGCGACAGGGTCATGGGTGGCCAAGGCTCATTGATGCACGTGGGGAGCGAAGGCTGCGTCGCTTACCTGGGGAACACACCAGGATGCACTATGGGAAGAAGGCAAGCCGGCGGAGGCAGTGTGATGCTGTGGGCAATGTTCTGCTGGGAAACCCTGGGTCCTGCCATCCATGTGGATGTTACTTTGACATATACCACCTATCTAAGCATTGTTGCAGACCATGTTGTAACGTACTGCTCCGAGAGACACAGGTAGAGGATCCAAACGCAGCTTTATTGAAAGGGTAATCCACAATCGTAGTCAAGAGTTCAGGCAAGGTTAAAACACAGGCAAGCAGTCCAAACAGGCAAACAAGACAGGAGAGACAGGCAAAAGGGTAATCCACGGAACGGGCAAGTAATCCAAAACCAAGAGACAAGAATCCTAAACTGTCCAGGAGGGAGGTGGAACGGAGGCGGAACTGGGGGGCGGGATGGAGGGCCAGGCCCGTGGAGCGGAAGAGGGCCTGGAGACTCAGGCAGAGCAGGCGAACAGGGTGGCTCAGGCCGGGCAGACGGCCAGGGCAGAGAAGGATGGGCAGATGACCAGGGTGGTGCGGGCCAGGCAGATGATCAGGGTAAAAGGGCTGACCACCATGGCGGCGCAGACGACCACCACAGCAGTGCAGACGGTCTTGAAGCACATGGCGGAGCAGACGACCACCACAGCAGCGCAGATGGGTTTGAAGACACCCACAGCGCAGCAGATGACCACCACAGCAGCGCAGACGGGTTTGAAGACACCCACAGCGGAGCAGGCTGAGCAGGTGGCCCGGTTGGAATCCTCTCTGTACTCGGGACAGGAAACAGAGTCCTCTCGGGACTCGTGACAGGAGCAGAGCCCTCTCTGGACTCATGGCTGGAGCCAAAGCCCTCTCTGGACTCTGTTCACGGGCTGGAGCCAAAGCCCTCTCTGGACTCTGTTCACGGGCTGGAGCCAAAGCCCTCTCTGGACTCTGTTCACGGGCTGGAGCCAAAGCCCTCTCTGGACTCTGTTCACGGGCTGGAGCCAAAGCCCTCTCTGGACTCTGTTCACGGGCTGGAGCCAAAGCCCTCTCTGGACTCTGTTCACGGGCTGGAGCCAAAGCCCTCTCTGGACTCTGTTCACGGGCTGGAGCCAAAGCCCTCTCTGGACTCTGTTCACGGGCTGGAGCCAAAGCCCTCTCTGGACTCTGTTCACGGGCTGGAGCCAAAGCCCTCTCTGGACTCTGTTCACGGGCTGGAGCCAAAGCCCTCTCTGGACTCTGTTCACGGGCTGGAGCCAAAGCCCTCTCTGGACTCTGTTCACGGGCTGGAGCCAAAGCCCTCTCTGGACTCTGTTCACGGGCTGGAGCCAAAGCCCTCTCTGGACTCTGTTCACGGGCTGGAGCCAAAGCCCTCTCTGGACTCTGTTCACGGGCTGGAGCCAAAGCCCTCTCTGGACTCTGTTCACGGGCTGGAGCCAAAGCCCTCTCTGGACTCTGTTCACGGGCTGGAGCCAAAGCCCTCTCTGGACTCTGTTCACGGGCTGGAGCCAAAGCCCTCTCTGGACTCTGTTCACGGGCTGGAGCCAAAGCCCTCTCTGGACTCTGTTCACGGGCTGGAGCCAAAGCCCTCTCTGGACTCTGTTCACGGGCTGGAGCCAAAGCCCTCTCTGGACTCTGTTCACGGGCTGGAGCCAAAGCCCTCTCTGGACTCTGTTCACGGGCTGGAGCCAAAGCCCTCTCTGGACTCTGTTCACGGGCTGGAGCCAAAGCCCTCTCTGGACTCTGTTCACGGGCTGGAGCCAAAGCCCTCTCTGGACTCTGTTCACGGGCTGGAGCCAAAGCCCTCTCTGGACTCTGTTCACGGGCTGGAGCCAAAGCCCTCTCTGGACTCTGTTCACGGGCTGGAGCCAAAGCCCTCTCTGGACTCTGTTCACGGGCTGGAGCCAAAGCCCTCTCTGGACTCTGTTCACGGGCTGGAGCCAAAGCCCTCTCTGGACTCTGTTCACGGGCTGGAGCCAAAGCCCTCTCTGGACTCTGTTCACGGGCTGGAGCCAAAGCCCTCTCTGGACTCTGTTCACGGGCTGGAGCCAAAGCCCTCTCTGGACTCTGTTCACGGGCTGGAGCCAAAGCCCTCTCTGGACTCTGTTCACGGGCTGGAGCCAAAGCCCTCTCTGGACTCTGTTCACGGGCTGGAGCCAAAGCCCTCTCTGGACTCTGTTCACGGGCTGGAGCCAAAGCCCTCTCTGGACTCTGTTCACGGGCTGGAGCCAAAGCCCTCTCTGGACTCTGTTCACGGGCTGGAGCCAAAGCCCTCTCTGGACTCTGTTCACGGGCTGGAGCCAAAGCCCTCTCTGGACTCTGTTCACGGGCTGGAGCCAAAGCCCTCTCTGGACTCTGTTCACGGGCTGGAGCCAAAGCCCTCTCTGGACTCTGTTCACGGGCTGGAGCCAAAGCCCTCTCTGGACTCTGTTCACGGGCTGGAGCCAAAGCCCTCTCTGGACTCTGTTCACGGGCTGGAGCCAAAGCCCTCTCTGGACTCTGTTCACGGGCTGGAGCCAAAGCCCTCTCTGGACTCTGTTCACGGGCTGGAGCCAAAGCCCTCTCTGGACTCTGTTCACGGGCTGGAGCCAAAGCCCTCTCTGGACTCTGTTCACGGGCTGGAGCCAAAGCCCTCTCTGGACTCTGTTCACGGGCTGGAGCCAAAGCCCTCTCTGGACTCTGGTCAGTGGCTGGAGCCATCTCTGGACGCTGGTCAGTGGCTGGAGCCATCTCTGGACGCGGGTCAGGAGCTGGAGCCATCTCTGGACGCTGGTCAGTGGCTAGAGCCATCTCTGGACGCTGGTCAGTGGCTGGAGCCATCTCTGGACGCGGGTCAGGAGCTGGAGCCATCTCTGGACGCGGGTCAGGGGCTGGAGCCATCTCTGGACGCGGGTCAGGGGCTGGAGCCATCTCTGGACGCGGGTCAGGGGCTGGAGCCATCTCTGGACGCGGGTCAGGGGCTGGAGCCATCTCTGGGCTCTGGACGGACACAGGGAACTTCACTGGGCTCTGGACGAAGACAGGGGACGTCACTGGGCTCTGGACAGACACAGGGGATGTCACTGGACTCTGGACATGGACAGGAGATGTCAATGGATTCTGGACAGAGACTATGACGGGACGAGACTCTGGACTGGCAGGTACTGCGTGAATGTCGCATTCATCCTCAACAACACCCACACTAAAAGCAGAGCCACTCAGTTGCAAAGCAATGTCTATATAATATTCTAGTGTCCAGTTTGGATTGTGCAGTGGCATACAGGAACTGAGTGGCTCGGCAAGGCCTCCTCGAAAAAATATCATCAGACATACCGTGTCCATCGTGGAGAGATATGCCAGTTCAATAAAGTCTTGCACATAGTCCTCGATAGGACGATCTCCTTGACGGAGACGCAAGATCTGTGCGGCTGGACTCATTTGTGGATGGACGTTCACTCGGCTGCTGGATCTGTGCATGGCGAAGTCTTCTGTAACGTACTGCTCCGAGAGACACAGGTAGAGGATCCAAACACAGCTTTATTGAAAGGGTAATCCACAATCGTAGTCAAGAGTTCAGGCAAGGTCAAAACACAGGCAAGCAGTCCAAACAGGCAAACAAGTAAATAAAACAGTAAATTAATTTTAATTATTCTTTTTCAATGCATTTTTCACCAAACAAACAGACAAACAAAAAGAAATATACAAAAAAAAAGAAATATAGTTCATGCAAAAAAACATAATTTACCTCTTTATTTACATAATATTAATTTGACGCGCATTCATAAAAGCACCACGACACATGTGTTGTGTTGACACGAGAGCGGACGTTGTTACGTGAACACATCAGAGAATAATACTATGTAAATAAATTATGTTTTTTGAAATATATTATGAAATATATTTATTTTCTCTTTTTTTGCGCAAACAAAGCACTTAGTGGTAGTTGCGTAGACTGTCAATGGAGGGACAGAAAGCTCTCAGATTTCATCAAAAATATATTAATTTGTGTTCCGAAGATGAATGGAAGTCTTATGGAACGACATGAGGGATGAACTAGGGGTGAACTATCCCTTTAAGGACTTTGAATTTCAAAATTATTGACTTGGAATATAGTGTATACTGTTTTGATGACTTACTTTAAATGATGACAGAACTTTCGTTTTTTTGGGTGAACTGTCCCTTTAAATGCCTTTTTCAAAAGTTGCCTTTTTTCCTCCGCAGTGTAAATGCGCGAAAGAGTTCAACAAAAGCGGCACAGAGACTTTCCAAAGGCATTTAACTACTCTAAACCATTGAATTCCCTCTGATTAAATTTTATTTCCCTCTGATTAATAGCATATTTCACTGTTAAAGACGCGTTTTTGCACGTGTGGAGCTTCAGGCGGGCTCTGCTCGAGCTGTCGTCAGTGATGGGACGTCCCGTCTGAGTCTGAGTCCACTTCAGTCCATCAGAACTCTGCACAAACTCTCCGTGTGTTTGGAGTGACACTCGCAATGCTCTGCAGTTCCTCGCAACTTTCTCAAACACACTGTTCCTCATGAAACGCGTCCAGGAGGAGAGTTTACAGTCTACTTCCAGAAGAAAAGTCTCGTGCATTGGCAGCTATGGATTATATTTATCTATTCATGTACTGTACGATAAACCTCTTATTTCTGGACTATAGACAGGCTGCAAAATCTCATGGTAAGAGAAGCTGATTTATACGACTTTATCTTAGCTTTTCAGTGTGAACAGTAATATTCCACAGCTGGATGATCTTCACAAAGGAATTTTAGCAAGTTAAAAACAAGGAACTCGAGATTAAGTCGTCAAAATTCTGCGTGCATGCGAATTTGTGCATGCATGTTCATGCATATGTCTATTTTCATATTCATAAAACATTCCCTTCCCCCTTTTTTAGTTAACTGATAATGCATTTCATATTTATTTATTAATTTAAAGGAACTCAAGATTAAGTCTTAATTAGTTGCAAATTTGTGCATGCATATGTCTATTTTATATTCATAAAACATTTATTTCCCCTTCTTTTAGCTAATTTATCATGCATTTAATATTTATTTAGTAATTTCAAGGAACTCACAATTAAGTCGTAATTAGTTGTGAATTTGTGCATGCATATTCATTCATATGTCTATAAATAGGGTAACACTTTATTTTAATGTACATATGTTACATGTAGTTACTATAGTAATAACTATAAATCATGCACAATTATATGCAACTAACCCTAAACCAAATCCTAATCCTATAGTAAGTACGTAGTTGCTTAATATTACTCAGTACATAAATGTATAATTACAATGTAACAAAGTCACCTTAAGATAAAGTCTAACCAACTTTTTATATTCATAAAACATTCCTTTCCCCTTTTTTTAGTTAGTTGATCATGCGTTTTATATTTATTTATTTATTTATTTTAATTTTGCATATCTGTCAGTTGGCTGCCTTGTCTCATGTTTATATAAGTCAATAATAAATAATAAAATCTTGTTTGTTTCTGTCAGGGAATCTCTCTGGTAAGTTGAGTGAATTCGGCCTGATGGTCCCGTTCAGTACGGACGCGCACGGCCGGTTCGTGTCTCACGTGCTCTCAGTGAGAGCGTCACCATCCGGCAGGAAACGGGTCCCGCGCGACGCCCCCGTTACGCCTCACACGGCCCTCAACGGGCAACAGCTGTTCTTCAACGTCACTGTGTTTGGAAAAGAGCTGCACTTGCGCCTGAGGGCCAACAGGAGACTCGTGGCCCCTGGAGCTTTTGTTCAGTGGCAGGAGGATTTTGAGGAACGGGCCAAAGAGCGGATGCTCGGAGACTGTGTGTTTACCGGGGATGTAACGGACATGCCAAGGGCCTCAGTGGCCATCAGTAACTGTGATGGACTGGTAAGTAACAGTCTCAAAACCTAGTGGGATGATGCCAACCTTGGGCATCATAAGTGTGTGCAGCTTACAGAGTCTCAGAACCCAGTGAGATGCAAACCTAGTGCATTTTTGTGTATAAATAGATGTGCGGTTTTAAAGGCAAGACACCCCAGGTGAATATGGTAAAAATCTAACCAATCAATATCACCATGCATGTTTAAACATGCAAATTAGGCATTATCTAATTAAATATGCACTCATTTGCATACATTTTCAGAACAGAAATGTGCACATTGGATAAAGCCAGGTTGAAAATTCTTCTACATATTTGGGTTAAAGGTTTTTACAGAGGAGATTTTGAAAGTAATATCTATTTTCACCATGTTTTTAGGAATAAGGTGTTGTTTAAAATCAGTCAAATGATATATCAGGAATAAACTGTAAAGTTTGGTGTATGTAAGTGCCACAGAAGTGGAGATTTCTGACTCTTTTTTAAAGATATGTATTGTAATTAAAATCTACAGATGCAAATAGATAAAGTGCAATCAAATAAACACTTAAAAGTGTATTTTGGATGTTTATGTTTCCACTAGTCTGAAACAACAGATTATGAAAAGACAGATAGCCCAAAATCTCATAATTGACCAGTGCATGAAAAAACGCTAAGTGTCTTGCCTTACTTTTGGCCATCACAGTAGCATACAGCTTTCTTGGGCATCACAGTTGCTCTTCAAACATAGACAGAGATTTGGGGCATGTACAAAATATTGCATCATGAGAGGAATCTTTGTGAGAAGTCAAAAATTATAGTAGTAAGATGTAAACTGAGAATTCTGGGGGAAAAAGTAAAATTCCGAGATGCAAACTAAGAATTCCAAGAAAAAAGTCATAATTGCGAGATGTAAACTGAGAATTCTGGGGGAAAAAGTAAAATTCCGAGATGCAAACTAAGAATTCCAAGAAAAAAGTCATAATTGCGAGATGTAAACTCAGAATTCTGAGGAAAAAAGTCATAATTGCGAGATGTAAACTCAGAATTCTGAGGAAAAAAGTCATAATTGCGAGATGTAAACTCAGAATTCTGGGAAAAAAGTCATAATTGCGAGATGTAAACTCAGAATTCTGAGGAAAAAAGACATAATTGCGAGATGTAAACTCAGAATTCTGGGAAAAAAGTCATAATTGCGAGATGTAAACTCAGAATTCTGGGAAAAAAGTCATAATTGCGAGATGTAAACTCAGAATTCTGGGAAAAAAGTCATAATTGCGAGATGTAAACTCAGAATTCTGGGAAAAAAGTCATAATTGCGAGATGTAAACTCAGAATTCTGGGAAAAAAGTCATAATTGCGAGATGTAAACTCAGAATTCTGGGAAAAAAGTCATAATTGCGAGATGTAAAATCAGAATTCTGGGAAAAAAGTCATAATTGCGAGATGTAAACTCAGAATTCTGGGAAAAAAGTCATAATTGCGAGATGTAAACTCAGAATTCTGGGAAAAAAGTCATAATTTGCGAGATGTAAACTCAGAATTCTGGGAAAAAAGTTATAATTGCGAGATGTAAACTCAGAATTCTGGGAAAAAAGTCATAATTGCGAGATGTAAACTCAGAATTCTGGGAAAAAAGTCATAATTGCGAGATGTAAACTCAGAATTCCAAGAAAAAAGTCATAATTGCGAGATGTAAACTCAGAATTCTGGGAAAAAAGTCATAATTGCGAGATGTAAACTCAGAATTCCAAGAAAAAAGTTATAATTGCGAGATGTAAACTCAGAATTCTGGGAAAAAAGTCATAATTGCGAGATGTAAACTCAGAATTCTGGGAAAAAAGTCATAATTTGCGAGATGTAAACTCAGAATTCTGGGAAAAAAGTTATAATTGCGAGATGTAAACTCAGAATTCCAAGAAAAAAGTTATAATTGCGAGATGTAAACTCAGAATTCTGGGGAAAAAAGTCATAATTGCGAGATGTAAACTCAGAATTCTGGGAAAAAAGTCATAATTGCGAGATGTAAACTCAGAATTCTGAGAAATAAAGTCATAATTGCGAGATGTAAACTCAGAATTCTGGGAAAAAAGTCATAATTGCGAGATGTAAACTCATAATTCTGGGGAAAAAAGTCATAATTGCGAGATGTAAACTCAGAATTCCAAGAAAAAAGTCATAATTGCGAGATGTAAACTCAGAATTCTGTGGAAAAAAGTCATAATTGCGAGATGTAAACTCAGAATTCCAAGAAAAAAGTCATAATTGCGAGATGTAAACTCAGAATTCTGGGAAAAAAGTCATAATTGCGAGATGTAAACTCAGAATTCTGGGAAAAAAGTCATAATTGCGAGATGTAAACTCAGAATTCTGGGAAAAAAGTAATAATTGCAGGATGTAAACTCAGAATTCTGGGAAAAAAGTCATAATTGCGAGATGTAAACTCAGAATTCCGGGAAAAAAGTCATAATTGCGAGATGTAAACTCAAAATTCCGGGAAAAAAGTCATAATTGCGAGATGTAAACTCAGAATTCTGGGAAAAAAGTCATAATTGCGAGATGTAAACTCAAAATTCCGGGAAAAAAGTCATAATTGCGAGATGTAAACTCAGAATTCTGAGAAATAAAGTCATAATTGCGAGATGTAAACTCAGAATTCTGGGAAAAAAGTCAATTGCGAGATGTAAACTCAGAATTCTGGGGAAAAAGGTCATAATTGCGAGATGTAAACTCAGAATTCTGGGGAAAAAAGTCAATTGCGAGCTGTAAACTCAGAATTCTGGGGAAAAAAGTCATAATTGCGAGATGTAAACTCAGAATTCTGGGGAAAAAAGTCATAATTGCGAGATGTAAACTTAGAATTCTGGGGAAAAAAGTCATAATTGCGAGATGTAAACTCAGAATTCTGGGAAAAAAGTCATAATTGCGAGATGTAAACTCAGAATTCCGGGAAAAAAGTCATAATTGCGAGATGTAAACTCAAAATTCCGGGAAAAAAGTCATAATTGCGAGATGTAAACTCAGAATTCTGGGGAAAAAAGTCATAATTGCGAGATGTAAACTTAGAATTCCAAGAAAAAAGTCATAATTGCGAGATGTAAACTCAGAATTCTGGGGAAAAAAGTCATAATTGCGAGATGTAAACTCAGAATTCTGGGGAAAAAAGTCATAATTGCGAGATGTAAACTCAGAATTCCAAGAAAAAAGTCATAATTGCGAGATGTAAACTCAGAATTCTGGGGAAAAAAGTCATAATTGCAGGATGTAAACTCAGAATTCCAAGAAAAAAGTCATAATTGCGAGATGTAAACTCAGAATTCTGGGGAAAAAAGTCATAATTGCGAGATGTAAACTCAGAATTCCAAGAAAAAAGTCATAATTGTGAGATGTAAACTCAGAATTCCAAGAAAAAAGTCATAATTGCGAGATGTAAACTCAGAATTCCAAGAAAAAAGTCATAATTGCGAGATGTAAACTCAGAATTCCAAGAAAAAAGTTATAATTGCGAGATGTAAACTCAGAATTCCAAGAAAAAAGTCATAATTGCGAGATGTAAACTCAGAATTCCAAGAAAAAAGTCATAATTGCGAGATGTAAACTCAGAATTCCAAGAAAAAAGTCATAATTGCGAGATGTAAACTCAGAATTCCAAGAAAAAAGTCATAATTGCGAGATGTAAACTCAGAATTCCAAGAAAAAAGTTATAATTGCGAGATGTAAACTCAGAATTCCAAGAAAAAAGTCATAATTGCGAGATGTAAACTCAGAATTCCAAGAAAAAAAGTCAGAATTGCGAGATGTAAACTCAGAATTCTGGGGAAAAAAGTCATAATTGCAGGATGTAAACTCAGAATTCTGGGGAAAAAAGTCATAATTGCAGGATGTAAACTCAAAATTCTGGGAAAAAGTCATAATTGCGAGATGTAAACTCAGAAAAAAGTCATAATTGCGAGATGTAAACTCAAAATTCCGGGAAAAAAGTCATAATTGCGAGATGTAAACTCAAAATTCCGGGAAAAAAGTCATAATTGCGAGATGTAAACTCAGAATTCTGGGAAAAAAGTCATAATTGCGAGATGTAAACTCAGAATTCTGGGAAAAAAGTCATAATTGCGAGATGTAAACTCAGAATTCTGGGAAAAAAGTCATAATTGCGAGATGTAAACTCAGAATTCCGGGAAAAAAGTCATAATTGCGAGATGTAAACTCAGAATTCTGGGAAAAAAGTCATAATTGCGAGATGTAAACTCAGAATTCCGGGAAAAAAGTCATAATTGCGAGATGTAAACTCAAAATTCCGGGAGAAAAGTCATAATTGCGAGATGTAAACTCAGAATTCTGGGAAAAAAGTCATAATTGCGAGATGTAAACTCAGAATTCTGGGAAAATAGTCATAATTGCGAGATGTAAACTCAGAATTCTGGGGAAAAAAGTCATAATTGCAAGATGTAAACTCAGAATTCCAAGAAAAAAGTCATAATTGCGAGATGTAAACTCAGAATTCCAAGAAAAAAGTCATAATTGCGAGATGTAAACTCAGAATTCCAAGAAAAAAGTCATAATTGCGAGATGTAAACTCAGAATTCTGGGGAAAAAAGTCATAATTGCGAGATGTAAACTCAGAATTCCAAGAAAAAAGTCATAATTGCGAGATGTAAACTCAGAATTCTGGGGAAAAAAGTCATAATTGCGAGATGTAAACTCAGAATTCTGGGGAAAAAAGTCATAATTGCGAGATGTAAACTCAGAATTCCAAGAAAAAAGTCATAATTGCGAGATGTAAACTCAGAATTCCAAGAAAAAAGTCATAATTGCGAGATGTAAACTCAGAATTCCAAGAAAAAAGTCATAATTGCGAGATGTAAACTCAGAATTCTGGGGAAAAAAGTCATAATTGCGAGATGTAAACTTAGAATTCCAAGAAAAAAGTCATAATTGTGAGATGTAAACTCAGAATTCCAAGAAAAAAGTCATAATTGCGAGATGTAAACTCAGAATTCCAAGAAAAAAGTCATAATTGCGAGATGTAAACTCAGAATTCTGGGGAAAAAAGTCATAATTGCGAGATGTAAACTCAGAATTCCAAGAAAAAAGTTATAATTGCGAGATGTAAACTCAGAATTGCAAGAAAAAAGTTATAATTGCGAGATGTAAACTCAGAATTCCAAGAAAAAAGTTATAATTGCGAGATGTAAACTCAGAATTCCAAGAAAAAAGTCATAATTGCAGGATGTAAACTCAGAATTCTGGGAAAAAAGTCATAATTATGAAATGTAAACTCAGAATTCTGAAACTCAGAATTCTGAGGAAAAAAGTCATAATTGCGAGATGTAAACTCAGAATTCTGGGAAAAAACGTCAGAATTGCGAGATGTAAACTCAGAATTCCGGGAAAAAAGTCATAATTGCGAGATGTAAACTCAGAATTCCAAGAAAAAAGTCATAATTACGAGATGCAAACTCAAAATTCCGGGAAAAAAGTCATAATTGCGAGATGTAAACTCAGAATTCTGCGAAAAAAAGTCATAATTGCGAGATGTAAACTCAGAATTCTGGGGAAAAAAGTAAAATTCCGAGATGCAAACTCAGAATTCCAAGAAAAAAAGTCATAATTGCGAGATGTAAACTCAGAATTCTGGGGAAAAAAGTCATAATTGCGAGATGTAAACTCAGAAAAAAGTCATAATTGCGAGATGTAAACTCAGAATTCTGGGAAAAAAGTCATAATTGCGAGATGTAAACTCAGAATTCTGGGAAAAAAGTCATAATTGCGAGATGTAAACTCAGAATTCCAAGAAGAAAAGTCATAATTGCGAGATGTAAACTCAGAATTCTGGGAAAAAAGTTATAATTGCGAGATGTAAACTCAAAATTCTGGGAAAAAGTCATAATTGCGAGATGTAAACTCAGAAAAAAGTCATAATTGCGAGATGTAAACTCAGAATTCTGGGAAAAAAGTCATAATTGCGAGATGTAAACTCAAAATTCCGGGAAAAAAGTCATAATTGCGAGATGTAAACTCAGAATTCTGGGGAAAAAAGTCATAATTGCGAGATGTAAACTCAAAATTCCGGGAAAAAAGTCATAATTGCGAGATGTAAACTCAGAATTCTGGGAAAAAAAGTCATAATTGCGAGATGTAAATTCAGAATTCTGGGAAAAAAAGTCATAATTGCGAGATGTAAACTTAGAATTCTGGGAAAAAAGTCATAATTGTGAGATGTAAACTCAGAATTCTGGGAAAAAAAGTCAATTGCGAGATGTAAATTCAGAATTCTGGGGAAAAAAGTCATAATTGCGAGATGTAAACTTAGAATTCTGGGAAAAAAGTCATAATTGCGAGATGTAAACTCAGAATTCTGGGAAAAAAGTCATAATTGCTAGATGTAAACTCAAAATTCCGGGAAAAAAGTCATAATTGCGAGATGTAAACTCAAAATTTTGGGAAAAAAGTCATAATTGCGAGATGTAAACTCAGAATTCTGGGGAAAAAAGTCATAATTGCGAGATGTAAACTTAGAATTCCAAGAAAAAAGTCATAATTGTGAGATGTAAACTCAGAATTCCAAGAAAAAAGTCATAATTGCGAGATGTAAACTCAGAATTCCAAGAAAAAAGTCATAATTGCGAGATGTAAACTCAGAATTCTGGGGAAAAAAGTCATAATTGCAGGATGTAAACTCAGAATTCCAAGAAAAAAGTTATAATTGCGAGATGTAAACTCAGAATTCCAAGAAAAAAGTTATAATTACGAGATGTAAACTCAGAATTCCAAGAAAAAAGTTATAATTGCGACATGTAAACTCAGAATTCCAAGAAAAAAGTCATAATTGCGAGATGTAAACTCAGAATTCCAAGAAAAAAGTTATAATTGCGAGATGTAAACTCAGAATTCCAAGAAAAAAGTCATAATTGCAGGATGTAAACTCAGAATTCTGGGAAAAAAGTCATAATTATGAAATGTAAACTCAGAATTCTGAAACTCAGAATTCTGAGGAAAAAAGTCATAATTGCGAGATGTAAACTCAGAATTCTGGGAAAAAAAGTCAGAATTGCGAGATGTAAACTCAGAATTCCGGGAAAAAAGTCATAATTGCGAGATGTAAACTCAGAATTCCAAGAAAAAAGTCATAATTGCGAGATGCAAACTCAGAATTCTGCGAAAAAAAGTCATAATTGCAGGATGTAAACTCAGAATTCTGGGAAAAAAAGTAAAATTCCGAGATGCAAACTCAGAATTCCAAGAAAAAAAGTCATAATTGCGAGATGTAAACTCAGAATTCTAGGGAAAAAAGTCATAATTGCGAGATGTAAACTCAGAAAAAAGTCATAATTGCGAGATGTAAACTCAGAATTCTGGGAAAAAAGTCATAATTGCGAGATGTAAACTCAGAATTCTGGGAAAAAAGTTATAATTGCGAGATGTAAACTCAAAATTCTGGGAAAAAGTCATAATTGCGAGATGTAAACTCAGAAAAAAGTCATAATTGCGAGATGTAAACTCAGAATTCTGGGAAAAAAGTCATAATTGCGAGATGTAAACTCAAAATTCCGGGAAAAAAGTCATAATTGCGAGATGTAAACTCAGAATTCTGGGGAAAAAAGTCATAATTGCGAGATGTAAACTCAAAATTCCGGGAAAAAAGTCATAATTGCGAGATGTAAACTCAGAATTCCGGGAAAAAAGTCATAATTGCGAGATGTAAACTCAGAATTCTGGGAAAAAAAGTCATAATTGCGAGATGTAAATTCAGAATTCTGGGAAAAAAAGTCATAATTGCGAGATGTAAACTTAGAATTCTGGGAAAAAAGTCATAATTGCGAGATGTAAACTCAGAATTCTGGGAAAAAAAGTCATAATTGCGAGATGTAAATTCAGAATTCTGGGGAAAAAAGTCATAATTGCGAGATGTAAACTTAGAATTCTGGGAAAAAAGTCATAATTGCGAGATGTAAACTCAGAATTCTGGGAAAAAAGTCATAATTGCGAGATGTAAACTCAAAATTCCGGGAAAAAAGTCATAATTGCGAGATGTAAACTCAAAATTTTGGGAAAAAAGTCATAATTGCGAGATGTAAACTCAGAATTCTGGGGAAAAAAGTCATAATTGCGAGATGTAAACTTAGAATTCCAAGAAAAAAGTCATAATTGTGAGATGTAAACTCAGAATTCCAAGAAAAAAGTTATAATTGCGAGATGTAAACTCAGAATTCCAAGAAAAAAGTTATAATTGCGAGATGTAAACTCAGAATTCCAAGAAAAAAGTCATAATTGCGAGATGTAAACTCAGAATTCCAAGAAAAAAGTCATAATTGCGAGATGTAAACTCAGAATTCCAAGAAAAAAGTCATAATTGCGAGATGTAAACTCAGAATTCCAAGAAAAAAGTTATAATTGCGAGATGTAAACTCAGAATTCCAAGAAAAAAGTCATAATTGCGAGATGTAAACTCAGAATTCCAAGAAAAAAAGTCAGAATTGCGAGATGTAAACTCAGAATTCTGGGGAAAAAAGTCATAATTGCAGGATGTAAACTCAGAATTCTGGGGAAAAAAGTCATAATTGCAGGATGTAAACTCAAAATTCTGGGAAAAAGTCATAATTGCGAGATGTAAACTCAGAAAAAAGTCATAATTGCGAGATGTAAACTCAAAATTCCGGGAAAAAAGTCATAATTGCGAGATGTAAACTCAAAATTCCGGGAAAAAAGTCATAATTGCGAGATGTAAACTCAGAATTCTGGGAAAAAAGTCATAATTGCGAGATGTAAACTCAGAATTCTGGGAAAAAAGTCATAATTGCGAGATGTAAACTCAGAATTCTGGGAAAAAAGTCATAATTGCGAGATGTAAACTCAGAATTCCGGGAAAAAAGTCATAATTGCGAGATGTAAACTCAGAATTCTGGGAAAAAAGTCATAATTGCGAGATGTAAACTCAGAATTCCGGGAAAAAAGTCATAATTGCGAGATGTAAACTCAAAATTCCGGGAGAAAAGTCATAATTGCGAGATGTAAACTCAGAATTCTGGGAAAAAAGTCATAATTGCGAGATGTAAACTCAGAATTCTGGGAAAATAGTCATAATTGCGAGATGTAAACTCAGAATTCTGGGGAAAAAAGTCATAATTGCAAGATGTAAACTCAGAATTCCAAGAAAAAAGTCATAATTGCGAGATGTAAACTCAGAATTCCAAGAAAAAAGTCATAATTGCGAGATGTAAACTCAGAATTCCAAGAAAAAAGTCATAATTGCGAGATGTAAACTCAGAATTCTGGGGAAAAAAGTCATAATTGCGAGATGTAAACTCAGAATTCCAAGAAAAAAGTCATAATTGCGAGATGTAAACTCAGAATTCTGGGGAAAAAAGTCATAATTGCGAGATGTAAACTCAGAATTCTGGGGAAAAAAGTCATAATTGCGAGATGTAAACTCAGAATTCCAAGAAAAAAGTCATAATTGCGAGATGTAAACTCAGAATTCCAAGAAAAAAGTCATAATTGCGAGATGTAAACTCAGAATTCCAAGAAAAAAGTCATAATTGCGAGATGTAAACTCAGAATTCTGGGGAAAAAAGTCATAATTGCGAGATGTAAACTTAGAATTCCAAGAAAAAAGTCATAATTGTGAGATGTAAACTCAGAATTCCAAGAAAAAAGTCATAATTGCGAGATGTAAACTCAGAATTCCAAGAAAAAAGTCATAATTGCGAGATGTAAACTCAGAATTCTGGGGAAAAAAGTCATAATTGCGAGATGTAAACTCAGAATTCCAAGAAAAAAGTTATAATTGCGAGATGTAAACTCAGAATTGCAAGAAAAAAGTTATAATTGCGAGATGTAAACTCAGAATTCCAAGAAAAAAGTTATAATTGCGAGATGTAAACTCAGAATTCCAAGAAAAAAGTCATAATTGCAGGATGTAAACTCAGAATTCTGGGAAAAAAGTCATAATTATGAAATGTAAACTCAGAATTCTGAAACTCAGAATTCTGAGGAAAAAAGTCATAATTGCGAGATGTAAACTCAGAATTCTGGGAAAAAAAGTCAGAATTGCGAGATGTAAACTCAGAATTCCGGGAAAAAAGTCATAATTGCGAGATGTAAACTCAGAATTCCAAGAAAAAAGTCATAATTGCGAGATGCAAACTCAAAATTCCGGGAAAAAAGTCATAATTGCGAGATGTAAACTCAGAATTCTGCGAAAAAAAGTCATAATTGCGAGATGTAAACTCAGAATTCTGGGGAAAAAAGTAAAATTCCGAGATGCAAACTCAGAATTCCAAGAAAAAAAGTCATAATTGCGAGATGTAAACTCAGAATTCTGGGGAAAAAAGTCATAATTGCGAGATGTAAACTCAGAAAAAAGTCATAATTGCGAGATGTAAACTCAGAATTCTGGGAAAAAAGTCATAATTGCGAGATGTAAACTCAGAATTCTGGGAAAAAAGTCATAATTGCGAGATGTAAACTCAGAATTCCAAGAAGAAAAGTCATAATTGCGAGATGTAAACTCAGAATTCTGGGAAAAAAGTTATAATTGCGAGATGTAAACTCAAAATTCTGGGAAAAAGTCATAATTGCGAGATGTAAACTCAGAAAAAAGTCATAATTGCGAGATGTAAACTCAGAATTCTGGGAAAAAAGTCATAATTGCGAGATGTAAACTCAAAATTCCGGGAAAAAAGTCATAATTGCGAGATGTAAACTCAGAATTCTGGGGAAAAAAGTCATAATTGCGAGATGTAAACTCAAAATTCCGGGAAAAAAGTCATAATTGCGAGATGTAAACTCAGAATTCTGGGAAAAAAAGTCATAATTGCGAGATGTAAATTCAGAATTCTGGGAAAAAAAGTCATAATTGCGAGATGTAAACTTAGAATTCTGGGAAAAAAGTCATAATTGCGAGATGTAAACTCAGAATTCTGGGAAAAAAAGTCAATTGCGAGATGTAAATTCAGAATTCTGGGGAAAAAAGTCATAATTGCGAGATGTAAACTTAGAATTCTGGGAAAAAAGTCATAATTGCGAGATGTAAACTCAGAATTCTGGGAAAAAAGTCATAATTGCTAGATGTAAACTCAAAATTCCGGGAAAAAAGTCATAATTGCGAGATGTAAACTCAAAATTTTGGGAAAAAAGTCATAATTGCGAGATGTAAACTCAGAATTCTGGGGAAAAAAGTCATAATTGCGAGATGTAAACTTAGAATTCCAAGAAAAAAGTCATAATTGTGAGATGTAAACTCAGAATTCCAAGAAAAAAGTCATAATTGCGAGATGTAAACTCAGAATTCCAAGAAAAAAGTCATAATTGCGAGATGTAAACTCAGAATTCTGGGGAAAAAAGTCATAATTGCAGGATGTAAACTCAGAATTCCAAGAAAAAAGTTATAATTGCGAGATGTAAACTCAGAATTCCAAGAAAAAAGTTATAATTACGAGATGTAAACTCAGAATTCCAAGAAAAAAGTTATAATTGCGACATGTAAACTCAGAATTCCAAGAAAAAAGTCATAATTGCGAGATGTAAACTCAGAATTCCAAGAAAAAAGTTATAATTGCGAGATGTAAACTCAGAATTCCAAGAAAAAAGTCATAATTGCAGGATGTAAACTCAGAATTCTGGGAAAAAAGTCATAATTATGAAATGTAAACTCAGAATTCTGAAACTCAGAATTCTGAGGAAAAAAGTCATAATTGCGAGATGTAAACTCAGAATTCTGGGAAAAAAAGTCAGAATTGCGAGATGTAAACTCAGAATTCCGGGAAAAAAGTCATAATTGCGAGATGTAAACTCAGAATTCCAAGAAAAAAGTCATAATTGCGAGATGCAAACTCAGAATTCTGCGAAAAAAAGTCATAATTGCAGGATGTAAACTCAGAATTCTGGGAAAAAAAGTAAAATTCCGAGATGCAAACTCAGAATTCCAAGAAAAAAAGTCATAATTGCGAGATGTAAACTCAGAATTCTAGGGAAAAAAGTCATAATTGCGAGATGTAAACTCAGAAAAAAGTCATAATTGCGAGATGTAAACTCAGAATTCTGGGAAAAAAGTCATAATTGCGAGATGTAAACTCAGAATTCTGGGAAAAAAGTTATAATTGCGAGATGTAAACTCAAAATTCTGGGAAAAAGTCATAATTGCGAGATGTAAACTCAGAAAAAAGTCATAATTGCGAGATGTAAACTCAGAATTCTGGGAAAAAAGTCATAATTGCGAGATGTAAACTCAAAATTCCGGGAAAAAAGTCATAATTGCGAGATGTAAACTCAGAATTCTGGGGAAAAAAGTCATAATTGCGAGATGTAAACTCAAAATTCCGGGAAAAAAGTCATAATTGCGAGATGTAAACTCAGAATTCCGGGAAAAAAGTCATAATTGCGAGATGTAAACTCAGAATTCTGGGAAAAAAAGTCATAATTGCGAGATGTAAATTCAGAATTCTGGGAAAAAAAGTCATAATTGCGAGATGTAAACTTAGAATTCTGGGAAAAAAGTCATAATTGCGAGATGTAAACTCAGAATTCTGGGAAAAAAAGTCATAATTGCGAGATGTAAATTCAGAATTCTGGGGAAAAAAGTCATAATTGCGAGATGTAAACTTAGAATTCTGGGAAAAAAGTCATAATTGCGAGATGTAAACTCAGAATTCTGGGAAAAAAGTCATAATTGCGAGATGTAAACTCAAAATTCCGGGAAAAAAGTCATAATTGCGAGATGTAAACTCAAAATTTTGGGAAAAAAGTCATAATTGCGAGATGTAAACTCAGAATTCTGGGGAAAAAAGTCATAATTGCGAGATGTAAACTTAGAATTCCAAGAAAAAAGTCATAATTGTGAGATGTAAACTCAGAATTCCAAGAAAAAAGTTATAATTGCGAGATGTAAACTCAGAATTCCAAGAAAAAAGTTATAATTGCGAGATGTAAACTCAGAATTCCAAGAAAAAAGTCATAATTGCGAGATGTAAACTCAGAATTCCAAGAAAAAAGTTATAATTGCAGGATGTAAACTCAGAATTCTGGGAAAAAAGTCATAATTATGAAATGTAAACTCAGAATTCTGAAACTCAGAATTCTGAGGAAAAAAATCATAATTGCGAGATGTAAACTCAGAATTCTGGGAAAAAAAGTCAGAATTGCGAGATGTAAACTCAGAATTCCAAGAAAAAAGTCATAATTGCGAGATGCAAACTCAAAATTCCGGGAAAAAAGTCATAATTGCGAGATGTAAACTCAGAATTCTGCGAAAAAAAGTCATAATTGCAGGATGTAAACTCAGAATTCTGGGAAAAAAAGTAAAATTCCGAGATGCAAACTCAGAATTCCAAGAAAAAAAGTCATAATTGCGAGATGTAAACTCAGAATTCTGGGGAAAAAAGTCATAATTGCGAGATGTAAACTCAGAAAAAAGTCATAATTGCGAGATGTAAACTCAGAATTCTGGGAAAAAAGTTATAATTGCGAGATGTAAACTCAAAATTCTGGGAAAAAGTCATAATTGCGAGATGTAAACTCAGAAAAAAGTCATAATTGCGAGATGTAAACTCAGAATTCTGGGAAAAAAGTCATAATTGCGAGATGTAAACTCAAAATTCCGGGAAAAAAGTCATAATTGCGAGATGTAAACTCAGAATTCTGGGGAAAAAAGTCATAATTGCGAGATGTAAACTCAAAATTCCGGGAAAAAAGTCATAATTGCGAGATGTAAACTCAGAATTCTGGGAAAAAAAGTCATAATTGTGAGATGTAAATTCAGAATTCTGGGAAAAAAAGTCATAATTGCGAGATGTAAACTTAGAATTCTGGGAAAAAAGTCATAATTGCGAGATGTAAACTCAGAATTCTGGGAAAAAAAGTCATAATTGCGAGATGTAAATTCAGAATTCTGGGGAAAAAAGTCATAATTGCGAGATGTAAACTTAGAATTCTGGGAAAAAAGTCATAATTGCGAGATGTAAACTGAGAATTCTGGGGGAAAAAGTAAAATTCCGAGATGCAAACTAAGAATTCCAAGAAAAAAGTCATAATTGCGAGATGTAAACTGAGAATTCTGGGGGAAAAAGTAAAATTCCGAGATGCAAACTAAGAATTCCAAGAAAAAAGTCATAATTGCGAGATGTAAACTCAGAATTCTGAGGAAAAAAGTCATAATTGCGAGATGTAAACTCAGAATTCTGGGAAAAAAGTCATAATTGCGAGATGTAAACTCAGAATTCTGAGGAAAAAAGACATAATTGCGAGATGTAAACTCAGAATTCTGGGAAAAAAGTCATAATTGCGAGATGTAAACTCAGAATTCTGGGAAAAAAGTCATAATTGCGAGATGTAAACTCAGAATTCTGGGAAAAAAGTCATAATTGCGAGATGTAAACTCAGAATTCTGGGAAAAAAGTCATAATTGCGAGATGTAAACTCAGAATTCTGGGAAAAAAGTCATAATTGCGAGATGTAAACTCAGAATTCTGGGAAAAAAGTCATAATTGCGAGATGTAAAATCAGAATTCTGGGAAAAAAGTCATAATTGCGAGATGTAAACTCAGAATTCTGGGAAAAAAGTCATAATTGCGAGATGTAAACTCAGAATTCTGGGAAAAAAGTCATAATTTGCGAGATGTAAACTCAGAATTCTGGGAAAAAAGTTATAATTGCGAGATGTAAACTCAGAATTCTGGGAAAAAAGTCATAATTGCGAGATGTAAACTCAGAATTCTGGGAAAAAAGTCATAATTGCGAGATGTAAACTCAGAATTCCAAGAAAAAAGTCATAATTGCGAGATGTAAACTCAGAATTCTGGGAAAAAAGTCATAATTGCGAGATGTAAACTCAGAATTCCAAGAAAAAAGTTATAATTGCGAGATGTAAACTCAGAATTCTGGGAAAAAAGTCATAATTGCGAGATGTAAACTCAGAATTCTGGGAAAAAAGTCATAATTTGCGAGATGTAAACTCAGAATTCTGGGAAAAAAGTTATAATTGCGAGATGTAAACTCAGAATTCCAAGAAAAAAGTTATAATTGCGAGATGTAAACTCAGAATTCTGGGGAAAAAAGTCATAATTGCGAGATGTAAACTCAGAATTCTGGGAAAAAAGTCATAATTGCGAGATGTAAACTCAGAATTCTGAGAAATAAAGTCATAATTGCGAGATGTAAACTCAGAATTCTGGGAAAAAAGTCATAATTGCGAGATGTAAACTCATAATTCTGGGGAAAAAAGTCATAATTGCGAGATGTAAACTCAGAATTCCAAGAAAAAAGTCATAATTGCGAGATGTAAACTCAGAATTCTGTGGAAAAAAGTCATAATTGCGAGATGTAAACTCAGAATTCCAAGAAAAAAGTCATAATTGCGAGATGTAAACTCAGAATTCTGGGAAAAAAGTCATAATTGCGAGATGTAAACTCAGAATTCTGGGAAAAAAGTCATAATTGCGAGATGTAAACTCAGAATTCTGGGAAAAAAGTAATAATTGCAGGATGTAAACTCAGAATTCTGGGAAAAAAGTCATAATTGCGAGATGTAAACTCAGAATTCCGGGAAAAAAGTCATAATTGCGAGATGTAAACTCAAAATTCCGGGAAAAAAGTCATAATTGCGAGATGTAAACTCAGAATTCTGGGAAAAAAGTCATAATTGCGAGATGTAAACTCAAAATTCCGGGAAAAAAGTCATAATTGCGAGATGTAAACTCAGAATTCTGAGAAATAAAGTCATAATTGCGAGATGTAAACTCAGAATTCTGGGAAAAAAGTCAATTGCGAGATGTAAACTCAGAATTCTGGGGAAAAAGGTCATAATTGCGAGATGTAAACTCAGAATTCTGGGGAAAAAAGTCAATTGCGAGCTGTAAACTCAGAATTCTGGGGAAAAAAGTCATAATTGCGAGATGTAAACTCAGAATTCTGGGGAAAAAAGTCATAATTGCGAGATGTAAACTTAGAATTCTGGGGAAAAAAGTCATAATTGCGAGATGTAAACTCAGAATTCTGGGAAAAAAGTCATAATTGCGAGATGTAAACTCAGAATTCCGGGAAAAAAGTCATAATTGCGAGATGTAAACTCAAAATTCCGGGAAAAAAGTCATAATTGCGAGATGTAAACTCAGAATTCTGGGGAAAAAAGTCATAATTGCGAGATGTAAACTCAGAATTCCAAGAAAAAAGTCATAATTGCGAGATGTAAACTCAGAATTCTGGGGAAAAAAGTCATAATTGCAGGATGTAAACTCAGAATTCCAAGAAAAAAGTCATAATTGCGAGATGTAAACTCAGAATTCTGGGGAAAAAAGTCATAATTGCGAGATGTAAACTCAGAATTCCAAGAAAAAAGTCATAATTGCGAGATGTAAACTCAGAATTCCAAGAAAAAAGTCATAATTGCGAGATGTAAACTCAGAATTCCAAGAAAAAAGTTATAATTGCGAGATGTAAACTCAGAATTCCAAGAAAAAAGTCATAATTGCGAGATGTAAACTCAGAATTCCAAGAAAAAAGTCATAATTGCGAGATGTAAACTCAGAATTCCAAGAAAAAAGTCATAATTGCGAGATGTAAACTCAGAATTCCAAGAAAAAAGTCATAATTGCGAGATGTAAACTCAGAATTCCAAGAAAAAAGTTATAATTGCGAGATGTAAACTCAGAATTCCAAGAAAAAAGTCATAATTGCGAGATGTAAACTCAGAATTCCAAGAAAAAAAGTCAGAATTGCGAGATGTAAACTCAGAATTCTGGGGAAAAAAGTCATAATTGCAGGATGTAAACTCAGAATTCTGGGGAAAAAAGTCATAATTGCAGGATGTAAACTCAAAATTCTGGGAAAAAGTCATAATTGCGAGATGTAAACTCAGAAAAAAGTCATAATTGCGAGATGTAAACTCAAAATTCCGGGAAAAAAGTCATAATTGCGAGATGTAAACTCAAAATTCCGGGAAAAAAGTCATAATTGCGAGATGTAAACTCAGAATTCTGGGAAAAAAGTCATAATTGCGAGATGTAAACTCAGAATTCTGGGAAAAAAGTCATAATTGCGAGATGTAAACTCAGAATTCTGGGAAAAAAGTCATAATTGCGAGATGTAAACTCAGAATTCCGGGAAAAAAGTCATAATTGCGAGATGTAAACTCAGAATTCTGGGAAAAAAGTCATAATTGCGAGATGTAAACTCAGAATTCCGGGAAAAAAGTCATAATTGCGAGATGTAAACTCAAAATTCCGGGAGAAAAGTCATAATTGCGAGATGTAAACTCAGAATTCTGGGAAAAAAGTCATAATTGCGAGATGTAAACTCAGAATTCTGGGAAAATAGTCATAATTGCGAGATGTAAACTCAGAATTCTGGGGAAAAAAGTCATAATTGCAAGATGTAAACTCAGAATTCCAAGAAAAAAGTCATAATTGCGAGATGTAAACTCAGAATTCCAAGAAAAAAGTCATAATTGCGAGATGTAAACTCAGAATTCCAAGAAAAAAGTCATAATTGCGAGATGTAAACTCAGAATTCTGGGGAAAAAAGTCATAATTGCGAGATGTAAACTCAGAATTCCAAGAAAAAAGTCATAATTGCGAGATGTAAACTCAGAATTCTGGGGAAAAAAGTCATAATTGCGAGATGTAAACTCAGAATTCCAAGAAAAAAGTCATAATTGCGAGATGTAAACTCAGAATTCCAAGAAAAAAGTCATAATTGCGAGATGTAAACTCAGAATTCCAAGAAAAAAGTCATAATTGCGAGATGTAAACTCAGAATTCCAAGAAAAAAGTCATAATTGCGAGATGTAAACTCAGAATTCTGGGGAAAAAAGTCATAATTGCGAGATGTAAACTTAGAATTCCAAGAAAAAAGTCATAATTGTGAGATGTAAACTCAGAATTCCAAGAAAAAAGTCATAATTGCGAGATGTAAACTCAGAATTCCAAGAAAAAAGTCATAATTGCGAGATGTAAACTCAGAATTCTGGGGAAAAAAGTCATAATTGCGAGATGTAAACTCAGAATTCCAAGAAAAAAGTTATAATTGCGAGATGTAAACTCAGAATTGCAAGAAAAAAGTTATAATTGCGAGATGTAAACTCAGAATTCCAAGAAAAAAGTTATAATTGCGAGATGTAAACTCAGAATTCCAAGAAAAAAGTCATAATTGCAGGATGTAAACTCAGAATTCTGGGAAAAAAGTCATAATTATGAAATGTAAACTCAGAATTCTGAAACTCAGAATTCTGAGGAAAAAAGTCATAATTGCGAGATGTAAACTCAGAATTCTGGGAAAAAAAGTCAGAATTGCGAGATGTAAACTCAGAATTCCGGGAAAAAAGTCATAATTGCGAGATGTAAACTCAGAATTCCAAGAAAAAAGTCATAATTGCGAGATGCAAACTCAAAATTCCGGGAAAAAAGTCATAATTGCGAGATGTAAACTCAGAATTCTGCGAAAAAAAGTCATAATTGCGAGATGTAAACTCAGAATTCTGGGGAAAAAAGTAAAATTCCGAGATGCAAACTCAGAATTCCAAGAAAAAAAGTCATAATTGCGAGATGTAAACTCAGAATTCTGGGGAAAAAAGTCATAATTGCGAGATGTAAACTCAGAAAAAAGTCATAATTGCGAGATGTAAACTCAGAATTCTGGGAAAAAAGTCATAATTGCGAGATGTAAACTCAGAATTCTGGGAAAAAAGTCATAATTGCGAGATGTAAACTCAGAATTCCAAGAAGAAAAGTCATAATTGCGAGATGTAAACTCAGAATTCTGGGAAAAAAGTTATAATTGCGAGATGTAAACTCAAAATTCTGGGAAAAAGTCATAATTGCGAGATGTAAACTCAGAAAAAAGTCATAATTGCGAGATGTAAACTCAGAATTCTGGGAAAAAAGTCATAATTGCGAGATGTAAACTCAAAATTCCGGGAAAAAAGTCATAATTGCGAGATGTAAACTCAGAATTCTGGGGAAAAAAGTCATAATTGCGAGATGTAAACTCAAAATTCCGGGAAAAAAGTCATAATTGCGAGATGTAAACTCAGAATTCTGGGAAAAAAAGTCATAATTGCGAGATGTAAATTCAGAATTCTGGGAAAAAAAGTCATAATTGCGAGATGTAAACTTAGAATTCTGGGAAAAAAGTCATAATTGCGAGATGTAAACTCAGAATTCTGGGGAAAAAAGTCATAATTGCGAGATGTAAACTCAGAATTCTGGGGAAAAAAGTCATAATTGCGAGATGTAAACTCAGAATTCCAAGAAAAAAGTCATAATTGCGAGATGTAAACTCAGAATTCTGGGGAAAAAAGTCATAATTGCAGGATGTAAACTCAGAATTCCAAGAAAAAAGTCATAATTGCGAGATGTAAACTCAGAATTCTGGGGAAAAAAGTCATAATTGCGAGATGTAAACTCAGAATTCCAAGAAAAAAGTCATAATTGCGAGATGTAAACTCAGAATTCCAAGAAAAAAGTCATAATTGCGAGATGTAAACTCAGAATTCCAAGAAAAAAGTCATAATTGCGAGATGTAAACTCAGAATTCCAAGAAAAAAGTTATAATTGCGAGATGTAAACTCAGAATTCCAAGAAAAAAGTCATAATTGCGAGATGTAAACTCAGAATTCCAAGAAAAAAGTCATAATTGCGAGATGTAAACTCAGAATTCCAAGAAAAAAGTCATAATTGCGAGATGTAAACTCAGAATTCCAAGAAAAAAGTCATAATTGCGAGATGTAAACTAAGAATTCCAAGAAAAAAGTTATAATTGCGAGATGTAAACTCAGAATTCCAAGAAAAAAGTCATAATTGCGAGATGTAAACTCAGAATTCCAAGAAAAAAAGTCAGAATTGCGAGATGTAAACTCAGAATTCTGGGGAAAAAAGTCATAATTGCAGGATGTAAACTCAGAATTCTGGGGAAAAAAGTCATAATTGCAGGATGTAAACTCAGAATTCTGGGGAAAAAAGTCATAATTGCAGGATGTAAACTCAAAATTCTGGGAAAAAGTCATAATTGCGAGATGTAAACTCAGAAAAAAGTCATAATTGCGAGATGTAAACTCAAAATTCCGGGAAAAAAGTCATAATTGCGAGATGTAAACTCAAAATTCCGGGAAAAAAGTCATAATTGCGAGATGTAAACTCAGAATTCTGGGAAAAAAGTCATAATTGCGAGATGTAAACTCAGAATTCTGGGAAAAAAGTCATAATTGCGAGATGTAAACTCAGAATTCTGGGAAAAAAGTCATAATTGCGAGATGTAAACTCAGAATTCCGGGAAAAAAGTCATAATTGCGAGATGTAAACTCAGAATTCTGGGAAAAAAGTCATAATTGCGAGATGTAAACTCAGAATTCCGGGAAAAAAGTCATAATTGCGAGATGTAAACTCAAAATTCCGGGAGAAAAGTCATAATTGCGAGATGTAAACTCAGAATTCTGGGAAAAAAGTCATAATTGCGAGATGTAAACTCAGAATTCTGGGAAAATAGTCATAATTGCGAGATGTAAACTCAGAATTCTGGGGAAAAAAGTCATAATTGCGAGATGTAAACTCAGAATTCTGGGAAAAAAGTCATAATTGCGAGATGTAAACTCAGAATTCTGGGAAAATAGTCATAATTGCGAGATGTAAACTCAGAATTCTGGGAAAATAGTCATAATTGCGAGATGTAAACTCAGAATTCCAAGAAAAAAGTCATAATTGCGAGATGTAAACTCAGAATTCCAAGAAAAAAGTCATAATTGCGAGATGTAAACTCAGAATTCCAAGAAAAAAGTCATAATTGCGAGATGTAAACTCAGAATTCTGGGGAAAAAAGTCATAATTGCGAGATGTAAACTCAGAATTCCAAGAAAAAAGTCATAATTGCGAGATGTAAACTCAGAATTCCAAGAAAAAAGTCATAATTGCGAGATGTAAACTCAGAATTCTGGGGAAAAAAGTCATAATTGCGAGATGTAAACTCAGAATTCCAAGAAAAAAGTCATAATTGCGAGATGTAAACTCAGAATTCCAAGAAAAAAGTCATAATTGCGAGATGTAAACTCAGAATTCCAAGAAAAAAGTCATAATTGCGAGATGTAAACTCAGAATTCCAAGAAAAAAGTCATAATTGCGAGATGTAAACTCAGAATTCTGGGGAAAAAAGTCATAATTGCGAGATGTAAACTCAGAATTCCAAGAAAAAAGTCATAATTGCGAGATGTAAACTCAGAATTCTGGGGAAAAAAGTCATAATTGCGAGATGTAAACTCAGAATTCTGGGGAAAAAAGTCATAATTGCGAGATGTAAACTCAGAATTCCAAGAAAAAAGTCATAATTGCGAGATGTAAACTCATAATTCCAAGAAAAAAGTCATAATTGCGAGATGTAAACTCAGAATTCCAAGAAAAAAGTCATAATTGCGAGATGTAAACTCAGAATTCCAAGAAAAAAGTTATAATTGCGAGATGTAAACTCAGAATTCCAAGAAAAAAGTCATAATTGCGAGATGTAAACTCAGAATTCTGGGGAAAAAAGTCATAATTGCAGGATGTAAACTCAGAATTCTGGGGAAAAAAGTCATAATTGCAGGATGTAAACTCAAAATTCTGGGAAAAAGTCATAATTGCGAGATGTAAACTCAGAAAAAAGTCATAATTGCGAGATGTAAACTCAAAATTCCGGGAAAAAAGTCATAATTGCGAGATGTAAACTCAAAATTCCGGGAAAAAAGTCATAATTGCGAGATGTAAACTCAGAATTCTGGGAAAAAAGTCATAATTGCGAGATGTAAACTCAGAATTCTGGGAAAAAAGTCATAATTGCGAGATGTAAACTCAGAATTCTGGGAAAAAAGTCATAATTGCGAGATGTAAACTCAGAATTCCGGGAAAAAAGTCATAATTGCGAGATGTAAACTCAGAATTCTGGGAAAAAAGTCATAATTGCGAGATGTAAACTCAGAATTCCGGGAAAAAAGTCATAATTGCGAGATGTAAACTCAAAATTCCGGGAGAAAAGTCATAATTGCGAGATGTAAACTCAGAATTCTGGGAAAAAAGTCATAATTGCGAGATGTAAACTCAGAATTCTGGGAAAATAGTCATAATTGCGAGATGTAAACTCAGAATTCTGGGGAAAAAAGTCATAATTGCAAGATGTAAACTCAGAATTCCAAGAAAAAAGTCATAATTGCAAGATGTAAACTCAGAATTCCAAGAAAAAAGTCATAATTGCGAGATGTAAACTCAGAATTCCAAGAAAAAAGTCATAATTGCGAGATGTAAACTCAGAATTCTGGGGAAAAAAGTCATAATTGCGAGATGTAAACTCAGAATTCCAAGAAAAAAGTCATAATTGCGAGATGTAAACTCAGAATTCTGGGGAAAAAAGTCATAATTGCGAGATGTAAACTCAGAATTCTGGGGAAAAAAGTCATAATTGCGAGATGTAAACTCAGAATTCCAAGAAAAAAGTCATAATTGCGAGATGTAAACTCAGAATTCCAAGAAAAAAGTCATAATTGCGAGATGTAAACTCAGAATTCCAAGAAAAAAGTCATAATTGCGAGATGTAAACTCAGAATTCTGGGGAAAAAAGTCATAATTGCGAGATGTAAACTTAGAATTCCAAGAAAAAAGTCATAATTGTGAGATGTAAACTCAGAATTCCAAGAAAAAAGTCATAATTGCGAGATGTAAACTCAGAATTCCAAGAAAAAAGTCATAATTGCGAGATGTAAACTCAGAATTCTGGGGAAAAAAGTCATAATTGCGAGATGTAAACTCAGAATTGCAAGAAAAAAGTCATAATTGCGAGATGTAAACTCAGAATTGCAAGAAAAAAGTTATAATTGCGAGATGTAAACTCAGAATTCCAAGAAAAAAGTTATAATTGCGAGATGTAAACTCAGAATTCCAAGAAAAAAGTCATAATTGCAGGATGTAAACTCAGAATTCTGGGAAAAAAGTCATAATTATGAAATGTAAACTCAGAATTCTGAAACTCAGAATTCTGAGGAAAAAAGTCATAATTGCGAGATGTAAACTCAGAATTCTGGGAAAAAAAGTCAGAATTGCGAGATGTAAACTCAGAATTCCGGGAAAAAAGTCATAATTGCGAGATGTAAACTCAGAATTCCAAGAAAAAAGTCATAATTGCGAGATGCAAACTCAAAATTCCGGGAAAAAAGTCATAATTGCGAGATGTAAACTCAGAATTCTGCGAAAAAAAGTCATAATTGCGAGATGTAAACTCAGAATTCTGGGGAAAAAAGTAAAATTCCGAGATGCAAACTCAGAATTCCAAGAAAAAAAGTCATAATTGCGAGATGTAAACTCAGAATTCTGGGGAAAAAAGTCATAATTGCGAGATGTAAACTCAGAAAAAAGTCATAATTGCGAGATGTAAACTCAGAATTCTGGGAAAAAAGTCATAATTGCGAGATGTAAACTCAGAATTCTGGGAAAAAAGTCATAATTGCGAGATGTAAACTCAGAATTCCAAGAAGAAAAGTCATAATTGCGAGATGTAAACTCAGAATTCTGGGAAAAAAGTTATAATTGCGAGATGTAAACTCAAAATTCTGGGAAAAAGTCATAATTGCGAGATGTAAACTCAGAATTCCAAGAAAAAAGTCATAATTGCGAGATGTAAACTCAGAATTCTGGGGAAAAAAGTCATAATTGCGAGATGTAAACTCAGAATTCTGGGGAAAAAAGTCATAATTGCGAGATGTAAACTCAG
Organism: Coreius guichenoti; assembly: GCA_039654105.1. NCBI lineage: Eukaryota > Metazoa > Chordata > Actinopteri > Cypriniformes > Gobionidae > Coreius > Coreius guichenoti. The sequence goes on along the minus strand of CM077187.1, from coordinate 37,117,281 downwards.
AATTCCAAGAAAAAAGTCATAATTGCGAGATGTAAACTCAGAATTCCAAGAAAAAAGTCATAATTGCGAGATGTAAACTCAGAATTCCAAGAAAAAAGTCATAATTGCGAGATGTAAACTCAGAATTCTGGGGAAAAAAGTCATAATTGCGAGATGTAAACTTAGAATTCCAAGAAAAAAGTCATAATTGTGAGATGTAAACTCAGAATTCCAAGAAAAAAGTCATAATTGCGAGATGTAAACTCAGAATTCCAAGAAAAAAGTCATAATTGCGAGATGTAAACTCAGAATTCTGGGGAAAAAAGTCATAATTGCGAGATGTAAACTCAGAATTGCAAGAAAAAAGTCATAATTGCGAGATGTAAACTCAGAATTGCAAGAAAAAAGTTATAATTGCGAGATGTAAACTCAGAATTCCAAGAAAAAAGTTATAATTGCGAGATGTAAACTCAGAATTCCAAGAAAAAAGTCATAATTGCAGGATGTAAACTCAGAATTCTGGGAAAAAAGTCATAATTATGAAATGTAAACTCAGAATTCTGAAACTCAGAATTCTGAGGAAAAAAGTCATAATTGCGAGATGTAAACTCAGAATTCTGGGAAAAAAAGTCAGAATTGCGAGATGTAAACTCAGAATTCCGGGAAAAAAGTCATAATTGCGAGATGTAAACTCAGAATTCCAAGAAAAAAGTCATAATTGCGAGATGCAAACTCAAAATTCCGGGAAAAAAGTCATAATTGCGAGATGTAAACTCAGAATTCTGCGAAAAAAAGTCATAATTGCGAGATGTAAACTCAGAATTCTGGGGAAAAAAGTAAAATTCCGAGATGCAAACTCAGAATTCCAAGAAAAAAAGTCATAATTGCGAGATGTAAACTCAGAATTCTGGGGAAAAAAGTCATAATTGCGAGATGTAAACTCAGAAAAAAGTCATAATTGCGAGATGTAAACTCAGAATTCTGGGAAAAAAGTCATAATTGCGAGATGTAAACTCAGAATTCTGGGAAAAAAGTCATAATTGCGAGATGTAAACTCAGAATTCCAAGAAGAAAAGTCATAATTGCGAGATGTAAACTCAGAATTCTGGGAAAAAAGTTATAATTGCGAGATGTAAACTCAAAATTCTGGGAAAAAGTCATAATTGCGAGATGTAAACTCAGAAAAAAGTCATAATTGCGAGATGTAAACTCAGAATTCTGGGAAAAAAGTCATAATTGCGAGATGTAAACTCAAAATTCCGGGAAAAAAGTCATAATTGCGAGATGTAAACTCAGAATTCTGGGGAAAAAAGTCATAATTGCGAGATGTAAACTCAAAATTCCGGGAAAAAAGTCATAATTGCGAGATGTAAACTCAGAATTCTGGGAAAAAAAGTCATAATTGCGAGATGTAAATTCAGAATTCTGGGAAAAAAAGTCATAATTGCGAGATGTAAACTTAGAATTCTGGGAAAAAAGTCATAATTGCGAGATGTAAACTCAGAATTCTGGGAAAAAAAGTCAATTGCGAGATGTAAATTCAGAATTCTGGGGAAAAAAGTCATAATTGCGAGATGTAAACTTAGAATTCTGGGAAAAAAGTCATAATTGCGAGATGTAAACTCAGAATTCTGGGAAAAAAGTCAAAATTGCTAGATGTAAACTCAAAATTCCGGGAAAAAAGTCATAATTGCGAGATGTAAACTCAAAATTTTGGGAAAAAAGTCATAATTGCGAGATGTAAACTCAGAATTCTGGGGAAAAAAGTCATAATTGCGAGATGTAAACTTAGAATTCCAAGAAAAAAGTCATAATTGTGAGATGTAAACTCAGAATTCCAAGAAAAAAGTCATAATTGCGAGATGTAAACTCAGAATTCCAAGAAAAAAGTCATAATTGCGAGATGTAAACTCAGAATTCTGGGGAAAAAAGTCATAATTGCAGGATGTAAACTCAGAATTCCAAGAAAAAAGTTATAATTGCGAGATGTAAACTCAGAATTCCAAGAAAAAAGTTATAATTACGAGATGTAAACTCAGAATTCCAAGAAAAAAGTTATAATTGCGACATGTAAACTCAGAATTCCAAGAAAAAAGTCATAATTGCGAGATGTAAACTCAGAATTCCAAGAAAAAAGTTATAATTGCGAGATGTAAACTCAGAATTCCAAGAAAAAAGTCATAATTGCAGGATGTAAACTCAGAATTCTGGGAAAAAAGTCATAATTATGAAATGTAAACTCAGAATTCTGAAACTCAGAATTCTGAGGAAAAAAGTCATAATTGCGAGATGTAAACTCAGAATTCTGGGAAAAAAAGTCAGAATTGCGAGATGTAAACTCAGAATTCCGGGAAAAAAGTCATAATTGCGAGATGTAAACTCAGAATTCCAAGAAAAAAGTCATAATTGCGAGATGCAAACTCAGAATTCTGCGAAAAAAAGTCATAATTGCAGGATGTAAACTCAGAATTCTGGGAAAAAAAGTAAAATTCCGAGATGCAAACTCAGAATTCCAAGAAAAAAAGTCATAATTGCGAGATGTAAACTCAGAATTCTAGGGAAAAAAGTCATAATTGCGAGATGTAAACTCAGAAAAAAGTCATAATTGCGAGATGTAAACTCAGAATTCTGGGAAAAAAGTCATAATTGCGAGATGTAAACTCAGAATTCTGGGAAAAAAGTTATAATTGCGAGATGTAAACTCAAAATTCTGGGAAAAAGTCATAATTGCGAGATGTAAACTCAGAAAAAAGTCATAATTGCGAGATGTAAACTCAGAATTCTGGGAAAAAAGTCATAATTGCGAGATGTAAACTCAAAATTCCGGGAAAAAAGTCATAATTGCGAGATGTAAACTCAGAATTCTGGGGAAAAAAGTCATAATTGCGAGATGTAAACTCAAAATTCCGGGAAAAAAGTCATAATTGCGAGATGTAAACTCAGAATTCCGGGAAAAAAGTCATAATTGCGAGATGTAAACTCAGAATTCTGGGAAAAAAAGTCATAATTGCGAGATGTAAATTCAGAATTCTGGGGAAAAAAGTCATAATTGCGAGATGTAAACTTAGAATTCTGGGAAAAAAGTCATAATTGCGAGATGTAAACTCAGAATTCTGGGAAAAAAGTCATAATTGCGAGATGTAAACTCAAAATTCCGGGAAAAAAGTCATAATTGCGAGATGTAAACTCAAAATTTTGGGAAAAAAGTCATAATTGCGAGATGTAAACTCAGAATTCTGGGGAAAAAAGTCATAATTGCGAGATGTAAACTTAGAATTCCAAGAAAAAAGTCATAATTGTGAGATGTAAACTCAGAATTCCAAGAAAAAAGTTATAATTGCGAGATGTAAACTCAGAATTCCAAGAAAAAAGTTATAATTGCGAGATGTAAACTCAGAATTCCAAGAAAAAAGTCATAATTGCGAGATGTAAACTCAGAATTCCAAGAAAAAAGTTATAATTGCAGGATGTAAACTCAGAATTCTGGGAAAAAAGTCATAATTATGAAATGTAAACTCAGAATTCTGAAACTCAGAATTCTGAGGAAAAAAATCATAATTGCGAGATGTAAACTCAGAATTCTGGGAAAAAAAGTCAGAATTGCGAGATGTAAACTCAGAATTCCAAGAAAAAAGTCATAATTGCGAGATGCAAACTCAAAATTCCGGGAAAAAAGTCATAATTGCGAGATGTAAACTCAGAATTCTGCGAAAAAAAGTCATAATTGCAGGATGTAAACTCAGAATTCTGGGAAAAAAAGTAAAATTCCGAGATGCAAACTCAGAATTCCAAGAAAAAAAGTCATAATTGCGAGATGTAAACTCAGAATTCTGGGGAAAAAAGTCATAATTGCGAGATGTAAACTCAGAAAAAAGTCATAATTGCGAGATGTAAACTCAGAATTCTGGGAAAAAAGTTATAATTGCGAGATGTAAACTCAAAATTCTGGGAAAAAGTCATAATTGCGAGATGTAAACTCAGAAAAAAGTCATAATTGCGAGATGTAAACTCAGAATTCTGGGAAAAAAGTCATAATTGCGAGATGTAAACTCAAAATTCCGGGAAAAAAGTCATAATTGCGAGATGTAAACTCAGAATTCTGGGGAAAAAAGTCATAATTGCGAGATGTAAACTCAAAATTCCGGGAAAAAAGTCATAATTGCGAGATGTAAACTCAGAATTCTGGGAAAAAAAGTCATAATTGCGAGATGTAAACTTAGAATTCTGGGAAAAAAGTCATAATTGCGAGATGTAAACTCAGAATTCTGGGAAAAAAAGTCATAATTGCGAGATGTAAATTCAGAATTCTGGGGAAAAAAGTCATAATTGCGAGATGTAAACTTAGAATTCTGGGAAAAAAGTCATAATTGCGAGATGTAAACTCAGAATTCTGGGAAAAAGTCACAATTGCGAGATGTAAACTCAAAATTCCGGGAAAAAAGTCATAATTGCGAGATGTAAACTAAAAATTTTGGGAAAAAAGTCATAATTGCAGGATGTAAACTCAGAATTCTGGGAAAATCAGAATTCATTAGAGGGCTCCAAATATGGACAGTATTTCGGGGCATCAGAAGTGCTGCTCAGATCACATGAAGATGCCAGGTTTGCAGCTCAAGGGGTTTGGAACACAGCCAGAGTTGTTTCCAGCAGTACTCTTACGTAAGATTCACATGCCCACCAGCACTGACCATACTTTCACTTTCCTGGTTTGTCAAACTAATAATGTCAGTCTGTCCCTCTCAAGTCCTTATCCGAGGGTCACACTACACAAATTCAGTATGACAGGAGTCATTAATTTGGCAGCTGAAACCTAATCAGTGTTGTGCAACAGTCGACATCCTGTCCGAACAGGAACAAGAACATTCTGACGTCGGCCTTGTTTTATTCTCTTATGGAAACTTGCTGTGTTGAGGATTTGTTCAGGTCACAGACTCAAACCGGCCCAAATCTCCCCAAACACCTCATGCATGGATTCAGAGTAAACTCAGAATTCAGAGAAAAAAATCACAATTTGGAGAAAAAAAGTCATAATTGCGAGATTATGAGAAAAGTCATTATTCTGAGAAAAGTCATAATAAAAAGTTATAAAAAGTAAATAAAAAGTCTCAACTGCCTTACGTTTTGCTAACATTCCCATTAAGTTATGAAAAGGTTATTTCTGAATGTTCTGTGAACGTTCAAAACTGTTTTAAAAGCTTTTTTCTTTCTCATTTTTATGCAAATGTTAAGGAAACATTCTATTTTATCATTCTTCAAACATAGAAAAGTTCCTTTTGAATGTTCTCGGAACATTCTGAAACAAGTAGCAACATTTAAAAAAACGTTAGATGAACGTCCAAATAAAACGTTAAAAAAAGTTCCTTGAACGATGTATAAATAACATTTTTGTGCTAATGTTTTGAGACCATTATTAAAGTCCAGATAACTCTGAACGAACGGTCTTTTAATGTTACTGGAGGAGCGTGTGTGTTGTGTTCTGTTGGCTGGGTGCATGTGCTAGTGTTGTTGTTGTTGTCACGCTGCTCGACACACGCCCAGCACTTCTGTGACAGCGCGTCTGTGTTGTCGTCTTCACTGTTATTAGTTTAATCAAAGAGCTTTAGGAGGCAGTGAAAATGGCTTTGCTTTTTCAAGGCAACCCAATCCCCCATCAGCAGCAGTGATTTCCGCCAGGGGCAGCACACTGTTCCGCCAGCACGTTTGCGCACACAATGAGATCATTCATTACGGCCACATTGATTACTCGCTTAGGTAATCACTGTCAGGGCCACGCGGACAATGACACGCTGTCTCCTGCGCCGCTGTCCCGGACGGAACCGATACTGCCAGTCTCGAGCACAACAGCCATTCTGTGCTGCCGGCTGTTCAAGGAAATGTTGTTTAGGGACGGGAGAATGAAAGCGGCAGACTCCAACTGCTGTCTGGCCTGCAGCAGAAGTGCTCATTTGTGCAGCTTTAATGCTTTTACAAGCTTTCACGATTTATGATGTGCAAGCTTGAAATACTCAAGTCGGGTTAACTTGTTAAAGGGGGGGTCTAATGCTATTTCATGCATTCTGCCTTATTTACACTGTTAAAGAGTTGATTCTCATGCTAAACATTGCCAAAGTTAAAAAACGAGTTGGACGTATGACGGAGTGTTTCTGTGCCAAATATACTCCTTCAGGATTCAAACAAGTTTCGGAAAGTATTTTTCGAGTATGGCCCTGTATGACGTCATAAAGGGGCGAAATTCCTTGTATGGGCACTAGGGCTGCAACAACTAGTCGATAAAATCGATAATGAAAATCATCGATAGCGATTCTCATGATCGATTAGACGGGTCTCCTGTGCAAGATAAGCTTCCACCAGTCGCGCCAAATTACAGCACTGAATAAGGCATTTTTATGGACACAATGTGCATCTAGAAATAGTGGAGTGGAAACAGAGTGAGCTGATGCGGGAAAGGTACATGATCCAAGTGCCCAAAACATGAGAATTGTTTATTTTAAGCTTCAAGCGAATGCATTAGTGTTTAACATACCCTGTCATGCGCTTTGACAGATGTGTGTGTGTCTGTGGCCTCAGCACAAAACGTTCATTTTACAGGTTATATCCACTGATCTATATAGAGTACAGTAGTTATATCCTCATCTGTAAATGCTACTAATTCACGCGAGTATTTCCATTTTGCATGAAAGCGCGTCCTGACAAACTTCACTGAACGAGCGCCGGTGCGGCGGGAGCGCGCATGCGCGTCAAACAGACAGAACGCGGTAGAGAGGGAGACAATTTATATTCAGCGCAAAAACACTCATTTAGCTGAAATATCTGCTGTTGGACGCTAAATTTACTCTTAAAAGTCAACATTTAATTCAAGTATTTTATGAGAGTAGTGACTGTAAAGGGATAACAGCGTGTAACTGAATATAAATGTAAGACGTTTCTACAGGATAAAGAAATGACAGTAACAGGTACTGTGTCCATAGAGAGTGTGTGCGTGTTCCTGCAGAACATTCCTCTTATCTGCTAACACTGAGTTTGTGTGTGTGTGTGTGTGTGTGTGTGAGTGTGCTTGTTTATGTGATTTATGAGGACACAAATTTGTATAATGACATGGGTATTACACTGGTATTACAATGTAAACGTGGTTTATGAGGACATTTCCTGTGTCCTCGTAATAAAAATAGCTTAAAAAACATACTAAACAATGTTTTATTAAAAATGCAGAATGTTTTCTGTGATGGGTAGGTTTAGGGGTAGGGGTAATGTGTGTGTGTGTGATGGGTAGGTTTAGGGGTAGGGGTAGTGTGTGTGTGTGTGTGATGGGTAGGTTTAGGGGTAGGGGTAATGTGTGTGTGTGTGATGGGTAGGTTTAGGGGTAGGGGTAGTGTGTGTGTGTGTGTGATGGGTAGGTTTAGGGGTAGGGGTAATGTGTGTGTGTGTGATGGGTAGGTTTAGGGGTAGGGGTAGTGTGTGTGTGTGTGATGGGTAGGTTTAGGGGTAGGGGTAATGTGTGTGTGTGTGATGGGTAGGTTTAGGGGTAGGGGTAGTGTGTGTGTGTGTGTGATGGGTAGGTTTAGGGGTAGGGGTAATGTGTGTGTGTGTGATGGGTAGGTTTAGGGGTAGGGGTAGTGTGTGTGTGTGTGATGGGTAGGTTTAGGGGTAGGGGTAATGTGTGTGTGTGTGATGGGTAGGTTTAGGGGTAGGGGTAGTGTGTGTGTGTGTGTGTGATGGGTAGGTTTAGGGGTAGGGGTAATGTGTGTGTGTGTGATGGGTAGGTTTAGGGGTAGGGGTAGTGTAAGGGGATAGAATGTACAGTTTGTACAGTATAAAAACCATTATGTCTATGGAATGTCCTCATAATGTAGTTGCACCAACATGTGTGTGTGTGTGTGTGTGTGTGTGTTCCTGCAGAACATTCCTCTTATCTGCTAACACTGAGTTTGTGTTTTTTGTGTTTTTGTTTTTCTTTAATATCATTTTAATGTAGGGATTTAAACTCCTTTTGCTTAGTAACTTTTTTTTTTCACATAATGTATAGCACAAACATTCCCTTACAAAAATGTACCATGGTTCTATTAGATAGTAAAACCATGTTTTTGCCGTATTGATTACCATTTGTATAACCACACAAATACCATATAGTTAAACTATGGATTTGAAGCAAAACTATGGCTAATTTGTGGTTACCATGGAATAACTACAATAACCCTGTTATTTATTTATTAATATAATTTTTGTTTGTTTTATTCGATGTAAAACCATGGTTAATGTATGTAATGGTAGATATATTCACTCTGTGTGTTTTCATAGCACTCAGCTGACACGTGTGTTTGAAGGACAGCATTGGGCAGGATGTGAAATAGTGTGTTTTGTCAATTAAAAAAAAGGGCTTTTTATCCGATTAATCGATTAATCAAAAAAATAATCGACCAACTAATCGATTATCAAAATAATCGTTAGTTGCAGCCCTAATGGGCACTTCTCCCGGATGAGCACACACACACACACATCACGCAGAGCGAGAGCAAGAGCGCGTCCATCAACGAGCTTTGTTCGAGTTACGGGAGCCGTCGGCGGCACTGGCATTGTGTGTTTAGACCACGAGATCAACAATGCCACTAAAGAAGTGTGTTTCTGGTGTGAGGGAAAGATAACCTTGTTCGGCTTCCCAAATAACCCAGCGTTAAGGGAACAGTGGATGCAGTTTGTGTTTCCGGAGTTCTGCAAGTGTGTGTGTGTGTTCCCGGTCATGAGTGGAAACCGCAGGCGGTGAGTGAAACTGCATCAAATGTGTGTGTTTTGTTGGCAATCGGCGCGTAAGTGCATATAATGTGAACAACACCAACGTATAGTGAATCGAAAGCAGTGTTAATTTTGACAGCAAATTTTGATTTAGTTTTAGTCAGTCTTTTGACTAAAATGCCATTTAGTTACCTGAATTGTTTTTAGTTTTAGTCTAGTTTTAGTCGACTAAAATCTAATGAGTTGAGTTAAATTGCAATGCATTAATTAAGCATTTAAGCATAACATAACTGACTGTTACATGAATACGTCAAAACCGTTCAAGCGCAAAAATACACAAAAGAGAGCTCAATTCACTTTTTGTTTGTTTTTTAAAAACATCTATATAGTTTTTATAATGTTGTATTTCTGTTTTAGTTAGTATATCAGGTTAAGCTAAAGCTTCAGATAAGTTTAAGTTTATAATTTTTTTATTTCAGTTAACATTTATTTAATTTCAAGTAATGAATATTTTTTAATGGTTTTAGTTAACTATTTGTTAACTTTATTGAATACTATGTGTCAAATGCTGTTCTTAGTCTTTCCTCCTAACTATGAATTAAATGGGAATAAAATTAAATATAGTTTATTGTGTAACCAAAAACATATATATAATGCGTGACTTTTAATTATAAACAAGCTCGAAATACACCGGGACTCTTATTTTGAAATGTCTGCGCCTTACTATTGCAGTTGCAGCTGCTCATTCAAGTTCAGATGAGGGAGATCAAATATGCATTGTGACAACCGTCTAAAACATATTACCATATAAACATCGTAAAGTAAACATTTTCATTATTCATCAGCATTAGTTCATAAACATTACCTGTCATAAATGTGTGTTATTCATTGATTGAGCCGTTCTGAAGCGCTGTCGCGTGAGCCTGTAGAAGCTCAACAGCGCCGCATTTTCCCGCGGTTAGATCCGCACGTTACAATTCAAATGTGCGCATCTGTTACACAGGACATCAGTTCTGACTGGATCTCTTCCCTAATCGTCCCTCCCTAACATTATCGTCTCGTTTTTATTCGTTGACAAAAATGACAGTAGATTTTCCTCATAGTTTTTGTCATCCAAAACTGGTTTTTATTTAGTCAGTGAAAAAAGGTCGTTGACGAAAATTATGACGAAAATTATTCGTCAACGAAATTAAGTTATCCAGGGATAATGCTATGATGTATTGTGTGTGTGTGCTCGTGTCTCTTTAGCTCCGCCCACTGCACGCCTCCACGAGCTCGGCTGTTTTCTGAAAGAATCGGTACAGTGTATCTCTCTTTTATAAATATGATAAAACTAAAGACTCTTGGGAGATATGAAGGATGCAATACTACTCTACAGATACTCAAGATTAACATGAGACTGTGAGTTATGGACCCTTTAAAGTAGTGTGAGTGTATTGTCAATAAGCATGACAATGCAGGGCTCCAATTGAAGTAAGAATAACAGATTTGAAATGTTTGTTAAAATGCGGCTCAAAATACTATACTATTTCTACAGTATACTGTGCATAGTATGTAAATGTTCTGTGTGCATAGAATATGTGGATGACCTGTTATATTCGTCTTTAGGTGCATATGCAACAGAGCATTGAAAAAAGTGGTGAATACACTTAAGCGCTTGATTTGACCTTATATTTTTTAAGTATGATTAACGAATGGAAGTTATTTGTATAAACTGTGATATTTTACATATTTTCATGATGCATTAGCTATGTTTCCATCCACCTATTTTCATGTGAATTTTGGGATATCACATTAAAAAACTGAAACACCAATAGGGCTCCAGACTAACTTTTTGCCTTGGTTGCACTGGTGCGCCTAACTTTTTTAATTAGGTGCACCCAAATTTTTCCTCGGCTCGCGTCGCCTTTAACGCCACAATTTCAAGGTCACCTTTTTATCACGCTCCATATACATTCATATATATTATGTAAATGATTTTAAACAAGAATAAGGTGTAGGTAAATACTTTTTTTTATTTGAAGCACAATTATACTGTATATAAAAATAAAAATCTTTTTTAAAAAATAAAAAAGTGCTTCACTGAGCTGCCAAACTGAAACATTTTAAGCAAAATAAAACATTTCAAAATAGAAAGTGCTACTGTTTAAAAGTGCTTCCCTGAACTGAGACCATCAACAGTCGTCTTTTTTTTTTTTTTATGTGTCGGCTATTACCCCAATAAATTGGGCACATGCAACGTCATTGCTGTACGTTGGGTTCAAATCCATTTTTCTTCGTCAGAATCATTTCCGATCTAAATTTAGTGAATGGCAGCTCTTCTTTTGCGATGTTATAGGCGATGTTGAATTTTATTATCATCTCTGATTGTTCTGAGGACCTGATAGCTGCTGTCTGCCGCTGAAATGCAGCCAGGAGAGGGGCCACTTTAGTCACACACTTATCGCAGCATGAAGTGTGTTTTTTTTTAAATATTGTGCTTTTTCAGCATTTCGATTCGAAACGTTGTTGATCCGCTTACAAATGCACTGTTCCCTGCCATGCTCTGGTCACATTCTTTACAATAAATGCAGTGCATTACGTTCTCTTTCTTATTAAACCTTAACCAGGGAAACTGGTCTAACCAGTCTTTACGAAATGTATATGTTTTTCCCTTTTTATTTTGAGTCTCTAGCTCAGGCTCGGTAGGCTCTACCTCCGTCTCTGAGTCTGATGCCATCTCCGATGAAGGACCAGGGCTTGGCATCTTACCAGGGACTGGGGAGACTGGTGGCTGAAGTAGCTCCATGTCTGGGCTGTTGTCGGAGCATTGACCGGGGAGAGTGTTGGGGGGAACAGGCCTACTTTTCTTAAAGAAAAAACTCTCTATGGGTCTGTTTCTTTTCATTGTTCGTCGTCTGTTTTCTTGCGTTTATTTTGCTGATGCTTATTGCCGAAACTGATTCTCTGGTGCTCAGGTCGCAATTTCAATCACACAGCACGGAGCAGTGTAGGCCTACAGGAATATCTGGACCACAGCCAATCAGAGGCAAAGACCCGCCCCATTTCTGTCTCTGATTGGTTTAGACCACGATATGATCCAACCATGAGTGTGAGTTCCGTCAAAGGTGAACAAACGCTTCGTTCGTGGAGAGGCAGCGGATGAGATGACGTTAGGTGCACCGGTGTGACCTAGGAAAAAGTTTAGTCTCACCCTTACAAATTTTGGTCGCACTCTAGAGCCCTGACCAAGATGTGCACAAATTCTACAAAAAAAAATGATAAATTGAGGTGGATATTTTTTTTTCAATAAGAAGATATGCGCATGCACTAAGATGGAAACACATTTACCGAATAAATCTGCCTCATCAGAGGCTGTGATTGTATAACTGGACTAACCAGTGGACCAATGGCATCGCAGCATCTCAAATGTTGGTTTGGTGGCTCTGAAACGCCTTAGTCAAAGTCTGTGATTAGAATGATTTGGTTTAATTCTCTCCAAAAGCGTCTCATGATTGGGTTCCCAAACACCAGTATCCCAACGCAAGAGAACATGACAGCGTTTATTGTGTTTCGCCTGACGCTCTGAGACGACACTCATTTATGATGGAGGAGAAAAGAGCCACAGTTTCTTCCCTGATTGCAGCAACTTCCATTTTTTTTTTACGGATGTTTAGTGCCGATTTCCCAGGAAGTGACAATTTTGTCCTCTTGAACACATGGGATGAAAACTGTGATTTATTCACAAATTTTTGATGCAATATTCCAATTTTGTGCACAGTTCACAACTTTGGATGGAAGCTTATCTACTTTTACAGACTGGATTTCAGAAATGCAGTGTAACTGTTTTCTTCATTTAGCACTGGTTTTCTTCATTATGTGCAACAGTAAAGTTTAGAACGCTAACCTAACCTGTCTTATTGATTAACCAGATTGTGATATTGTTGAGTGATTTCAGCCTAAAGGGGCTCGATTACATTCAGACGGAAATATACCATCTGCTCCAGTTTCTTGCAGCACTGAAAATCATGTTTCTATTGATGAGAAACCCATCAAAATAAAAGTCTCCTCCTACTTTATTACACCTGAAACCCACAGAGACCCACTGTGGCAAAACTGCAGCAGTTGTTAGCCTATCAATTTAAAGTAACTAGTCACTGTAAGCCAATTAACAAACAATCTTTCACAATATAGGTGGTTATGAAGCAACAAAATAATGCATTGCTTTGGCAGTAACAGGGTGGCAAAAAGAGTTTCCTTCAAATGTGTGTACCATTCAAACAACAATTTAACTAACGTGCTCAGTGAGATTCTCTTTCTTTGCCATTACAGTAGCTGAGCTGAAAGAGCAACAGACCATAAAAGGCTTAAAGGGGTCATGAACTGCATTGTTTTATTGTTTTATAATGTTTCCTGCAGTGCACTTATAATGTTAGTATGATTTTTACATCAAAAACGCTCTGTTTGAAGGGGCATGTCTGTGAGACTTCAGTGTAAACGCCCACTGCTGTGATTGGCTGCTGTGAGTGTTCAGTGTAAACGCCCACTGCTGTGATTGGCTGCTGTGAGTGTTCAGTGTAAACGCCCACTGCTGTGATTGGCTGCTGTGAGTGTTCAGTGTAAACGCCCACTGCTGTGATTGGCTGCTGTGAGACTTCAGTGTAAACGCCCACTGCTGTGATTGGCTGCTGTGAGTGTTCAGTGTAAACGCCCACTGCTGTGATTGGCTGCTGTGAGTGTTCAGTGTAAATGCCCACTGCTGTGATTGGCTGCTGTGTGTGTTCAGTGTAAACGCCCACTGCTGTGATTGGCTGCTGTGAGACTTCAGTGTAAACGCCCACTGCTGTGATTGGCTGCTGTGAGACTTCAGTGTAAACGCCCACTGCTGTGATTGGCTGCTGTGAGACTTCAGTGTAAACGCCCACTGCTGTGATTGGCTGCTGTGAGTGTTCAGTGTAAACGCCCACTGCTGTGATTGGCTGCTGTGAGACTTCAGTGTAAACGCCCACTGCTGTGATTGGCTGCTGTGAGTGTTCAGTGTAAACGCCCACTGCTGTGATTGGCTGCTGTGAGACTTCAGCGTAAACGCCTACTGCTGTGATTGGCTGCTGTGAGACTTCAGTGTAAACGCCCACTGCTGTGATTGGCTGCTGTGAGACTTCAGTGTAAACGCCCACTGCTGTGATTGGCTGCTGTGAGACTTCAGTGTAAACGCCCACTGCTGTGATTGGCTGCTGTGAGACTTCAGTGTAAACGCCCACTGCTGTGATTGGCTGCTGTGAGACTTCAGCGTAAACGCCTACTGCTGTGATTGGCTGCTGTGAGACTTCAGTGTAAACGCCCACTGCTGTGATTGGCTGCTGTGAGTGTTCAATGTAAACGCCCACTGATGTGATGAGCATTGTAGCCGATCACAGACATGTTGAGCGCATGAATGCAGTGATCTCGTCATTGCAACTCGATTTCTGCACACTAACAAATGCTTTCATCATAACTAACAGTGCAAACACAATGTAAATAAGAGATTTGTTGATTATAATGGGAGTTTTGGTGAGAGTCCAGAACTCAGTCACTGATAAACTTGCGCTGTTTGATTGACAGCTCCAGCGATTGTAAAGGGAGCGTTCTTTGATCGCTTTCTATATATAATTTACACATAGACAAAGAACATCTGACTGTACATGAATCATTACATATCAGAAATCACTGGTCACAGATCAGGCATTAGGATTAACACGGTTACTTACATGTTGTGGCATTACTGTCGAGTCCATATCATAAAAGTCTGTTTGCAAAGCCTGCGCTGAAATTGCGACTGATTTACCAAAGAATCCACAGTGAAATGTAGCGAATACAAATAAATAATGCTCAACTGAGACATTCACATTGTTGAAAATAAATAAGTACATTCCTAGCATTAGGATCCTTTGGAAGGTAATGTTATTTTTAGTCTGTTCGTCTCTCCTCGTCATCTCACTAACATGCCAGTGAGCGGGGCCAAAGTTGCACTGATGCAGAGGCGATCTTTCACCTAATGAGCCGTTCTCTTGGCTTGGTTACAATAAAAGCTGTTTTCAGTTCTGAAACTTACAGGATATTCTTATAGTATGATGACCTCTTATATGTCAAAAGCTCAAGGAAAAGTTGATTTCTCAATTCATGACCCCTTTAAAATGTATGCTTTTGCATACTAAGAATGCAAAGTGAACTTTTGTTGCTTTATGACTTGCAGTCTAACACATTTCAGAATGTTGCATAGCTAGATGCGTTTATGGACAATAATTTCACAGTTTTCTGTATATTTAGGCATCGCATTGCAGTCGCAAGATGCATGAAAATGCATGATTAAAGAATAATAAGAGTTGCAAACATAAAATATGGTTGTTTCTGATGTTTCGTGAGTGGATAACCTCTTCTGCTCTGTGTGACACTGTTCACAAACCAATATTGATCCGCTTGGTTGCTCTTATCCACAGTCTGTCAAAGTCATATCTGACTGTACAGGATCAAGTTATTGACGGAGCGCATCGATGGACATAAAAAGCCCCACATCAGAGCTCTTTTGCAACGGAGAGGGTGTTATTTGAAAGTTTGCTCCACTTTATTTACCTCCATCCAGCAGTTTATCAGACACACAGTCGCTGAACAGAAATCCCAGAATGCCCAGACAGCTGCTCTCAGCATGAGCAGAGATAAGAGATTACCGACTGTAACGCGGAGCATTTGAAAGCACATCCTCGAGGTTTTATGAATAGCAGGGTGTCCCCTTCAAGCCTATGAGGTCATCGGTAAAGATAGATCAATGCTGAGTGTGCGATTGAGAGCAGGCCAACATCAACACCAGCACGTCTTGGCTTGCAGGGTCTGTGTGTCGAAGAACGTCCCCCACCCTACAAACCTCAGGAGAGTTTGCTGAATAAATCGACATGCAGACAGTAATGAATGCTCACCCAAATGCATGCACGCTTTAAAACTCGGCCTGAGTTTGTCGTGTGCATGTGAAAGCGGTCTTAAAAAGCGAATGTGACAGCTGTCAGTTGAGCTGTCAGCTGAATCTCTGGACTATTTCGGTCCCCAGCTCAGGCTTGTCTCCATGGTGAACCCACAGCAAATCCAGTTTAGAAAACGCATGGCGATATGGAATGCTGTGAAAGCGTATCTGTTCTATCTCTGCGTCCAAGATCTTTGTGGTTGCTAGACCTCCCTGAATTCTGGGAAATCTGGACGTGCCGTCACTAGCTTGGACTTATGTTTACATGGTCCTCACAGAAGCGAGATGTCTTGTTTTTGCTATTCAGCGCTGACAAGAAGGAGCCGGCCTTCATTATCTCCACTCTCACACTGCATTTCTGATGGAAAGTTGTTTATTTAAAGCTGATGCATGAAATTTTCTGCACAGTGAGCTATACAGGGCTCCAGACAGAAGAGAAACAACTATAGAGAGTCAAATAATTAAAATAATTAAATAAATAAAATAAAATGTATAACTAAAAATAAAATATAAATATTATTAATAACCAATTTATTTCATAATTTATAATATCTCTTACAGGAAAACCACACAAATTTCACATGTGCAAAAACACGTGGTCACGTGACAACATATACGTGGAATTTAACATATGCAAACATGTTAAAAGCACATGTGAAATATGTGGATCACATGTAAAACGTGTTTTGCACATGGGAAATGTGTACTTTTGGAACATTTTCGTGTGAACCCCATGTAAATTCCCATGTGAAACACATTAGATCATATGTGATCACATGTGAAACAAATGTAAAATTCCTATGTGAAACCCATGAGATCACATGTGAAACACGTGTAAATTCCCATGGGAAACCCATGAAATTACATGTGAAACACATGTAAAATTCGCATGGGAAACTAATGAGATCACATGTGAAACACATGTAAATTCCCACATGTAATATCCCCATGTGAAGCCCATGAGATCACACGTGAAACACGTAAAATTCCCATGTGAAGCCCATGAGATCACGTGTGAAATGCATGTAAATTCCCATGGGAAACCCATGAAATTACATGTGAAACACGTGTAAAATTCTCATGTGAAACTAATGAGATCACATGTGAAACACATGTAAATTCCCACATGTAAAATTCCCACATGTAAAATCCCCATGTGAAGCCCATGAGATCACACGTAAAACACGTAAAATTCCTATGTGAAGCCCATGAGATCATGTGTGAAATGCATGTAAATTCCCATGGGAAACTAATGAGATCACATGTGAAACACATGTAAATTCCCACACGTAAAATTCCTATGTGAAACCCATGAGATCA
>CM077187.1:37070285-37095285 GCA_039654105.1 Coreius guichenoti | reverse complement strand
GTAACATTTGAATATTCTATTCCGATTGGTCTTTTTTCTTACATTGATTTGCATACTGAATTGTGATTGGTGCATCTTTAGCTGTTTTTACACTTTTAGATGTACATTTAATTTAAATGAAGCTCTTTATATGCAGCATTTCATTCCTAAGTTTAGACCAAACCTACTGATATTTTTTTCTGGAAATTCAAATTTAGTTTAATTTGTTCTGCTCTGAATTTACTATATTACAGAGCCTGACATGCAGGAAAAAACTAGTAGGCTAAATCGTGCACACGATTTATAAACCGAGGTTACAAATTAGTAAATCATATGGATGATTTAGCAAATCGAGGGAACTAAATAGTAAATCGTGTGCACAATTTACTTTTTTTTTCTTGCACGTCATGTGCGGGGCTCCGTACTATATAACCTCTAAAACTGTAAAAAAAAAAAAAAGTTGCTGCCTTAACTTTTTAAGTACAATCAACTTAGATGTTTAAGTCATTTCAACTTAAATAGCATTAAACTGACTTAAAGTTAAAAAGCCACTAACTTACTGACTTAAAGAGTTAAAGCCATGTAAAAACATATGTTGTTATAACTTATTGATATTTTCCAGTGCATGTGCCTGAAGACTGACTGTCCAGATGAAGTCTGTTTCTTCAGAGCGTGTGATTTTCCTCCAGTCGTTCTGCTCTTGTGTGATTCTTCTAGCTTGCGTGTGTGAAAAGCTGTCGTCCGTATGGAGCTGGACGGAGCGTCTCGCTATATTATAAATGTCCACCTTCAAAGTCAGTGGAGCTGATATGTGGAATTTAGTGTATATTCGCGCCTAAAGAGGCGTCACGTTTGCTTGTTCAGTCATGGACTCAGGAAACGGAGAATGATGGACAGGCAGTGACCCCCACAAGATGAACTTGAACTGGGGGCTTTCTGCATGCTTTAACTGGATATTTTCATGTTCTGGAGTAAAGAGGTGTTTGCTCGTGATGTGGGGTGTTATGGGTGTTTTCAGGGCGCTGTTAGGCGCTTGTTAGGGTGTTTTGGGTGATTGTTTACTGTCTGGTGTGAAAATATTCCTTCGTCCTTCTGTGAGAACCTTATGTGTGTAAGTTGTATTTTAGGTTAGGCCTGTCGTGATTTTTAAATAATTTTTCTGATTGTAGTTATTCA
The DNA here is from genome assembly GCA_039654105.1 of Coreius guichenoti. NCBI lineage: Eukaryota > Metazoa > Chordata > Actinopteri > Cypriniformes > Gobionidae > Coreius > Coreius guichenoti. The sequence continues at coordinate 37,094,130 of CM077187.1, read as the reverse complement.
GTCTAATCACAATTATTTGAGATAATTACAATCACATTTTGCTTTTCAAATAAGGGAAATTTAAGCGATTAAAGAAATCCCATCAAATGCACAGTAAAAAAAAACACTGTTGTAAAGTACACAAAGATATTTGTGTGAAATGAAGGTTTATGGGTTCAGACTGCATTTTTTATTTTATTTTATTATTTTATTTTATTTATTTATTTATTTTTTAAAATTAATTTTATTATTTTATTTTATTTTATTTTATTTTATTTTGTTTTGTTTTATTATTTTATTTTATTATTTGATTTATTTTATTTTATTATTTGATTTTGTTTTTTATTTATTTTATTTAAAAAAAATTTAATTATTTTATTTTTATTAATTTTATTATTTGATTTTATTTTGTTTTGTTTTATTATTTATTTTATTTTATTATTTTATTTTATTATTTTATTTTATTATTTTATTTTATTTTGTTTTGTTTTATTATTTATTTTATTTTATTTTATTTTATTTTATTTTATTTTATTTTATTTTATTTTATTTTATTTTATTTTATTTTATTTTAAAAGTTTGGGGTCAGTAAGATTTCTTAATGTTTTTGAAACAAGTCTCTCCTCACCAAAGCTGCATTAATCTAATCAAAAATTTAAAATATTATTCTAATGTAAATCATCTGTTTTCTCTGTGAATATATAGTAAAGTGTAATTTATTCCTGTGATCAAAGCTGAATTTATCATCATTACTCCAGTCTTCAGTGTCACATGATCCTTCAGAAATCATTCTGATATGATGATTTGCTGCTCAACAAACATTTATGATTATTACCAATGTTTAAAACAGTTTTTCATTTTATTTTTCAGGATTCTTTGATGAATAGAAAGTTCAAAAGAACAGCATTAATTTAAAATAGAATCTTTTGTAACATTATAAATGTCTTTACTGTCACTTTTGACCAATTTAATACGTCTATATACCGTAGTGTATATTATATTAGAATTAATTCTTTAAATATTATTAGTTTTCACAACATTGAAGTAAATTATATTTCATTATAATTTTTATAATTACATTATATATGATTCCAAGTAAAAAATCATATATTAGGCTTACACTGTAAGTGACATGAACAAAACAGAATTAAATTGTTAACTCTGATTATAAATCAGGTCAGTATTATGACATTTACAAAATCCCACGTCCTTCAACTTTAACCAAACCTCAGTGCTTTGCTGATGTCAAACGATTACAATAATCACAAATAATGACACTCGTGTCCTGGCCTACATTACGGCCCACATGCGCTCCGTGTCGTCCAGATGAAAGTGTTTGTTCAGGTAAGAGCTGCAGTTCCTTCTGGGAAACGCTTCGAGCGGTTTGGTGCAGATGTTGAGCTGAAGTCTGTCCAAAGAAGAGCTTTAGCTTCGGCTCCAACACCTGTCATTGAGCACAGCTGACTTTAACCCCATATAAAACAAATACACTTTGAAATAACAGGTAGGAGGAGTTTGTCCTGTTGCATCAAGTCCATTATGGTCTGCATTCCTGCCAAAAAAAGCCTGTGGATGCTATTTCTGTTGCTGTTTCTTGGCCACGTTCAGGCTGAAATGACAGCTTGATGGTATTTTAAACAGAAAGGAAAGGCGTTCACAGAGTTTTGTACAATGTCGTTTTTTGTGTTTAGTGGAGATCAGATCACAGAGACGCTTCTGCAACCACTAATGCTTTTCCTTCCCATCATTCCCTGTCCTCCCGTTGATGCAGGACAGACTGACGGTTAATCATTTTTGTCCTGCTCTCATTCATAAATTGAGTTAAAGGATTAGTTCACTTCAAAATGAACATTTCCTGATAATTTACTTACCCCATCTCATCCAAGATGTTCATGTCTTTCTTTCTTCAGTCGAAAAGAAATGAAGTTTTTTGAGGAAAACATTCCAGGATTTTTCTCCACATAATGGACTTCAGTGGCAACCAACGGTTGAAGGTCCAAATCAATGCAGTTTCAGAGGAAGGGCTTCAGAGGCTCTGCACGATCCCAGACGAGGAATAGGGTCTTATCTAGACAAACCATCGGACATTTTATAAAAAAATAATCATTTATATACTTTTTAACCTCAAATGCACAACTTCGGTGTTGTTCTTCTTCACGGCGTATGACGTCATCACGTCGGAAAGGTCATGCGTGACGTAGGTGGAAGTACCGATCCAGTGCCGAAAAACTCCATCTCATGTTCTCCTTCAAAATCATCCGACATCGTTGTTTTACCTTTATTTTTGTAAAGACCTTTTGATTTAATCTTTGCACGTTCGTTTTAACACTGGGTCGGTACTTCCACCTACGTCACGCATGACCTTTCCGACTTGATGACGTCATACATCATGAAGAAGCACAACACAGAGGTCGTGCATTTGAGGTTAAAAAGTATATAAATGTTGATTTTTTTATAAAATGTCCGATGGTTTGTCTAGATAAGACCCTATTCCTCGTCTGGGATCGTGCAGAGCCTCTGAAGCCCTTCCTCTGAAACTGCATTGATTTGGACCTTCAACCGTTGGTTGCCATTGAAGTCCATTATGTGGAGAAAAATCCTGGAATGTTTTCCTCAAAAAACTTCATTTCTTATTGACTGAAGAAAGAAAGACATGAACATCTTGGATGAGATGGGGTGAGTAAATTATCAGGAAATGTTCATTTTGAAGTGAACTAATCCTTTACGACACTCCTGCTTTCTAACACTGAATCTGATCCTTTAGGAGTTCAAGGTGGATGTGTAACATGTGACCCGTTTGTGTAACGTGTTCGTCTGATGGATCTCTGTGTGGTTTCAGGCAGGCTTGATTCGCACTGATGATGAAGAGTTCTTCATCGAGCCGCTGGAGAAAGGTCAGCAGGAGGTCGAGGTCAAAGGTCGCGTCCACGTGGTCTACCGAAGATCGGCCATTAAAAGGGACAAGGGTCAGAGGCGAGATGACCTCCACAATGAAGGTAAGCAGAGGTTATAAAAACATCTAATTGTGATTTTTTTTAATGATTAATAATATTGTGATTCCGATTTAAAGGTGCAGTGTGTAGTATTTATGAGGATCTATTGACAGAAATGCAATATAATATACATAACTATGTTTTCAGTGGTGTATAAAGACCTTACATAATGTACCGTTATGTTTTTATTACCTTAGAATGAGCCATTTCTATCTACACACACCGTGGGTCCCCTTACAGTGAAGTCGCCATTTTGCGCCGCCATGTTTCTACAGTAGCCCTAAAGGGACAAACTGCTCTATAGAGCGCTAGCTACTCTCTGCTCTCTCCGACAACGACATCTTTGTCCTGTGTCGGCCACCGTAGCTTCTCCATGTGCTCCGAAAGGGAGGGGTGAGCGTTGGGGAGGTGCAATTCACAACCTCACCACTAGATGCCGCTAAAAATCACACACTGCACCTTTAAAACGATTGACAAAAAAAGCTCCAGGTTTGCTGTGCTTGTTTTTAAGGCTGGACAGTTTAACCAAAAATGTTGATTATAATATAGCAATATGATATAAATTCATAATTAATAAAATATAATAATTTATTAATAATTTATAAAATATTATTATTATTATTATAACTACTACTAAATAAAAATATTTAACAAAATAAGAAATATTACTATTGTAATATTTCATTGTAAAATAAAAAAATAGTATTTAAGAACAAAAATAATAACAATAATTTTACAGTAGACCTATTTATAATAATTATATTATTATATATTATAATAATTATTACTAAATAAAATATTAAACAAAATAAGATATATAAATATGTCACTGTAAAATACAAAATGTGTATTATTATAATTATATATTATTATTATAATTATTATTAAATAAAAATATTTAGCAAAACAAAAATTTTTACTATTGTAATATTTTATTGTAAAATAAAAAAATTGTATTTGAGAACAATAATAATATGAATAATCATTTTACAGTAGAAATAGTAATAATAATTCTAATAATTCTAATTCTAATAATAATAATAATTCTGTATAATTATAATATTTATTACTAAATAAAAATATTAAACAAAATAAGAACTATTACTATTGCAATATGTCACTGTAAAATAAAAAGTGTTTATTAAGAACAGTAATAATAATAATAATGAATTAATTAGTTATTATTATTATTATGATACAGCAATATGACATAAAAATACTAATTATCATTATTATTACTAAATAAAAATATGTAACAAAATAAGAAATATTACTACTGTAATATTTCATTTTAAACTTAAAAAAAGTATTTAAGGACAATAATAATAATAATTTTACAGTACAACTATTTATAATAAATATTATTATAATTATTATATTACTATGTGTTATAATATTTATTACTAAATAAAATATTAAACAATAAGAAATATTACTATTGTGAATACAAATTGTGTATCAAGAACAGTAATAATAATAATAATAATAAATTAATTACTAATTATTATTATTATTATGATATTTTACAGTACTGTGAAATTACAATAGTAATATCTTTTATTTCTTCATTTTCAATTTTCCATATCACAATTTTGGGTTTCTTTCGATTACATGTGACTGAGACTGAAAAGTAAGATGTGATTGTTGATTCTGACCAGTACCAACAAAAACTTTTGCCAGACTGTACAATATTCATCTTTGCTTAGACTTTGAACTGCTGACATCATCAATCTGTGTCACATTCTGACATCATCACTGACATACGAAATTAAAAGCAAGCAAGCTTGTGAAGATTCACAGAAGATTCAGATGTATTGCTGTTTGTATGCAGTAAAGGGCCGTCTGAGGACACATTCGTATAGTGTTTGCATGTGTATCTGTCGACAGTTACAAATAAGCCACAATAAGCTCATGGAGCGAACTTGTCAATCATCTTGATGGATGATGCAGTGGAAACTGACCAATAAGAGGACAGTTTTACTCGCATGTGATTTGCATAAACACTTTTGGTACACTTTGAAAGGTTGCCTTGTGAAAGCGAGCCAAACCAAGAAGAAAATGCAACATTGTAACAAATGAACACGGTAACACACGCTGAACTCAGCAGCTGCTGAAGCACAAACTCCAGAGGCTGTGATGGAATCACTCGCGGAAGGACAGGATTTTGTGCTATTAAAGCGCCTCACTGGTGCCGTAAATTCAGTTCCGCTTGTACAGACTGTCAGCAGTCGGACCGACCAGAGCCTCTGCTGTCACAGCTCACGTCCTGTCCAAAAACTCCGGGAAACTTACCAATAGGGAAAGAGAAAGACCGTCCTTCAAGACTGGATTAATGATGCTGAAAATTCAGCTTTGATCACAGGAATAAATTACACTTTACTATATATTCACATAGAAAACAGATGATTTACATTGGAATAATATTTCACATTTTTCACTGTATTTTTGATCTGCTTTGGTGATCAGAAGAGACTTTTAAAAACATTAAAACATCTTACCAACCTCAAACCTTTGGTACTGAATGATTATGTAATAATAATAATTATTATTATCATTATTAGTTGTACTGTCAAATTATTATTATTTTATTTTACAATTAAATATTACAGTAGTATTATTTCTTATTTTGTTAAATATTTTTATTTAGTAATAATTATAATAATAATACACATTTTGTATTTTACAGTGAAATATTAATATTTCTTATTTTGTTTAATATTTAATTTAGTAATGTAATATGTATTATAATAATACATAATAATATAATAATTATTAATAGTTTTACCGTAAAATTATTTTTATTTTGTTAAATATTTTTATTTAGTAATAATAATAAATAGTATTTTTAAGTCATATTGCTAGTAATTAATTCATTATTAATATTATTATTATTATTACTGTTCTTAATAAACACTTTTTATTTTACAGTGAAATATAAAAATAGCAATAGTTCTTATTTTGTTTAATATTTTATTTTAGTAATAAATATTATAATAATACAGACTAATATAATAATTATAATAATTATTAATAGTTCTACTGTAAAATTATTATTCATATTATTATTATTATTATTCTCAAATACTTTTTTATTTTGCAATGAAATATTACATAGTAATATTTCTTGTTTTGTTAAATATTTTTATTTAGTAATAATAATGATAATATATAATAATAATAACAATAGTATACATATTACAATAGTAATATTTCTTATTTTGTTTAATATTTTATTAAGTAATAAATATTAAAATAATATAATTATTATAATTATTATTATGATTATCATATGCATGTACCGTGGTATAATTAAAATAATACCATGATACTACCTCGGTTCATGTCCATAAAAACGTCTAAACTTTCTAGATTATTGCTTCAGCACTTCCACTATTTATAAATGACATTCCGATACTAAACTGTCACTTTGTCAGTGTTTATTTCCTGTGAAAACCTTCTGTGCATGAGTTATTTTACTGAGAATCTATATCTGACTGTCCCATGGATCTTCATTTGGACAATAAAATGATGCAAGTGATATGAAATAGCAGAAGTATGAAATAGCGTCTATCCTGCGATAGATCTGTATCAGTGGACACGAATGCTTTATAATAGATACACATAAGAGTGATGCAGAAACATGGAGTAATACTCGAGTCAAGATTACACAACTGAGTCAAGATTATTAAAGAATTTGTTAGGCGCAGTATGAAGTGAAGTTCAACTGTTACTGTGAGAAGCCTGTGAGAAACTGCTCTATGAAAATTCTAATAATAATAATAACATATGGCAAAACCCTTGAAATAGATTTAATGCTCCACACCTGCAATCCAACAAAAGCGTAATGATGGCCAGAAGTCTAGATCGGCCTGTGACGTCCGTAGAATTATAAGAGAATGTCAATGTAAATACCATATGTCATGAGTTTTATGGAGAGTGCCAGAAGTCCCGACGTTCTTTGCTGTGATATTTACTTTGACTCTGCATTTCTTGTGCTGGAATAGAATTTGTACTCAACCTTCTGGTGTCTGAGATCTCTGAGTTATGCATTCAGAGGTCGGATATGATCATCTGTCGTTCTAGCTTTGGTTCTGCATACTGATCAATAATTATGAAATAATCCTAGTAAGCTGCTGCTACTGCCTTAAAAAGGCATACAGATACACAGTGCACACCAGGGTTATTATAGTTGTTACATGGCAGTTCAAAAATGACAGAGGAGGATCCAAATGCAGTAACTATTTTATTAAAACAAAACAACAAAAGTAAATCCAGACAAGAAGCAGAAGATTCCAAACAAGAGATAACCAGAACTAAAACAGAGCACACATAACATCCACATAAGACAACACCAGACCAAGAACATGAGAAACACTGAGGTATATATACACAAGGGGTGATAGGCAAACAAGACACAAAGGACTACACAACATGGCGCAAAACAAGAAATAACAAAAGTCCACACAAGATAAAAGGAACACAAGACAGAAATCATGACAGGAAAAAGTCCAGGAGGGTGGTGGAGCGAAGGCAGAACGGGGGAGTGATGGAGGGCCAGGCCTGTGGAGCGGAAGAGGGCCTGGAGATTGAGGCAGAGCAGGAGGCCAGGGCAGAGCAAGCTGAGCAGGTGGCCAAGGCGGTTCATGGGTTGGAGCGGACTCTGGAGTGGTTTCATGGGCTGGAGCCATCTCTGGACTCTGGTCAGGGATGGAAGTCATCTCTGGACTCTGGTCAGGGACTGGAGTTGATGTGTGCTGCCCACACACACCACATAGCCGTGGCCACAATGGTTAGCACTGCACACTCTGAAGAAAACTCTGGGATTTGAGACTCTGGCGTGGCAGCCATCTTGGCTGAGGGCTCAGGCCTGGCAGCCATGACAGGACGAGATTCTAGACTGGCGGCCATGATGGGACGAGACTCTGGACTGGCGGCCATGATGGGACGAGACTCTGGACTGGCTGCAATGACGGGACGAGACAGGACGAGACTTTGGAATGACGGCCATGGTGGGACGAGACTCTGGACTGGAGGCCATGACGGGACGAGACTTTGGACAAGACTCTGGAATGGCAGCCATGACGGGACGAGACTCTGGATTGGCGGCCATGACGGGACGAGACTCTGGAATGGGGGCCATGACGGGACGAGACTCTGGAATGACGGCCATGATGGGACGAGACTCTTGACTGGCGGCCATGACGGGACGAGACTGTAGAATGATGGCCATGACGGGACGAGACTCTGGACTGACAGCCATGACGGGACGAGACTCTGGACTGACGGCCATGATGGGACGAGACTCTGGACAAGACTCTGGAATGGCGGCCATGACGGGACAAGACTCTGGACTGGCGGCCATGACAGGACGAGACTCTGGTCTGGCGGCCATGACGGGACGAGACTCTGGACTGGCGGCCATGACGAGACGAGACTCTGGACTGACGGCCATGACGGGACGAGACTCTGGACAAGACTCTGGAATGGCGGCCATGACGGGACAAGACTCTGGACTGGCGGCCATGACAGGACGAGACTTTGGACTGGCAGCCATGATGGGACGAGACTCTGGACTGGTGGCCATGACGGGACGAGACTCTGGACAAGACTCTGGAATGACAGCCATGACGGGACAAGACTCTGGACTGGCGGCCATGACGGGACGAGACTCCGGACTGGCGACCATAACGGGACGAGACTCCGGACTGGCGGCCATGACAGACTCACTCACACACTCATTCACTCGCACACTCATTCACTCACACGCACACTCACTCGCACACACACACACACACACTCACACTCACACTCACACACTCTCACACACACACTCTCACACACACTTACACACACACTCACTCTCACACACACACACACACACACACACACACTCACTCTCACACACACACACACACTCACTCTCACACACACTCACTCTCACACACACACACACTCACTCTCACACACACACACACACTCTCAGTCATACACAGTCACACACACAGTCACACTCACACACACACACACTCATTCACTCACACTCACTCACTCACACATACACACACACACACTCATTCACTCACACTCACTCACACGCACACACACACTCACACACACACACACACGCGCACACACACACACACTCACCCACACACACACACACACACACACACACACTCACTCACTCACATACTCAGTCACTCACACTCAGTCACACACACACACAGCCAAAACAATGTAATGATAGTAAGTATTTCATATTTAAGAAAAAAGGGTTTCTTCTTCTCTCGTGTGCACTTCTCTTGTTCTGAAATGTAAAATTGATGCTGTTTTACAACTTGACACGACATTTAATCTTTCACGTCCGCATTCATTTAGCAGAATATGAATAATGTGTGCTGGGATCTGGGATGCTTCAGTCTTCGTCTGTGGAGACACCAGATGGCGAATCACATCCTGAAATAAAGTCTTGTTTTATAATTAATGTGTATTGTTTCATAACACTTCAGAGCAGGCAGATTTTTCTTTTTGCATGATTTTTGTAAAGCTGCTTTGAAACAATGTGTATAGTGAAAAGTGCTGAACAAATAAATGTGTATATAAACGTGTGTTGTGTTTTCAGTCACAGACTTTGGTATCGCCGAGCTGCCCAACACTCTTGACGCGGTGGAGGAGAAACTGTCAGAGACGGAGCGCAAACGCAGACACGCAAAGAAAGACGACTACAACATCGAGGTGCTGCTGGCAGTGGACGATTCTGTCGTGCGTTTTCACGGCAAAGAGCACGTGCAGAACTACGTCTTGACGCTGATGAACATAGTAAGTGAATGACGTTTCAGTTTCACTCTTTTTAAAGAGGCATGTTAAGTCTTGATTGTGTTTTGGGCTCTACTAGAGCAGGTTTTCCTGCTTGAATGTTGATTATTTCCCCATATTCTCCATTGTTGCGGCTCCTCTCTCCCCAGTCTGTCAGTAACGCTCTGTTTAGTTCCTGTCTCTATGAAGCCCCGCCTTCTGAAAAGCACAATGTGCTCTGATTGGTTGGCTGGAGCAGTGTGTTGTGATTGGTGTTTGGGAAATGTCCCGCCCCTTACCATAACCGCCAGTTTCAACACACTACTAACTCAACCAGGCCCCGCCCCTTTATTCTGCGTATGAATTATTATAATGAGGAATATTGTGATGTGTTTGTTCCCGGAAGAAAACTCAAGACTACAATGAAGGCGTTTCAGGACTTCAGAAACACAGACACTGATATAGAGAAGAACTAACAGCAACATCACACACTAAATAAAGATAGGATGGAAGAAATGCACAATTAATAACCTCTTCTGCTCGATTAGTTTGGTTCTCATACCAAATGTGCACAAAGCATCACACGCCAGCTCGAAAGCAACCTTGTCATGACTCTTTACCCATGGTTCACTGCTCATGTTGCTGTCGGGCACCTCGCAACCGCTTCGTCTGCGGGAGGATTACGAGAGAGAGAGAGAGAGAGAAAAGGCCGGTTCAATCCACGTCCCACCAGGTCCTGCCACCTTAATCTACTTACGTACGCAAAATCCCTCAAGTCAGATTTTCACAGGGAGCTGTTTCACTCCGTGACAGTTACCGTTAGGAGCGCAGCCGTGGACTGATCCCACACTAGACCAGTGACTGACCTGACGGAGACTAGGGTTCATGGGTCCACACACACCAACACTCTCACACACACCAACACTCTCACACGGTCACACACACACACACACTCAGACACACACACACACACACACACTCACACTCATACACACACACACACTCACACACACACACCGACACTCTCACACGCTCACACACACACTCACATATACACACATACACACACACATACATACACACACTATCTCACACTCAGACACACACACTCACACACACATATGTTTAGCTAGCTAAAAATCTTTCAGGTTTTTGAAAGAAATCTGGGAAGTTTTTCACCACCCTTTAAAAAGTTGATATTTTAAGTTTATTTTGTTCTTCTAACTGTGCCTTGTTATACATTTCATTGCATTGTATTATTTGCATTTGGCATCATTTTTCTCCGCTGTCAGCGACCTGTCAGAACAGACATGTGACCTATTTTTGTAACCGCAGGTTTTCTTCGTTTCAAAGTCATTTGTGCTGTGGACGACGTTCCCAAAGGGAGGTTTTGTTGGATTCAGCTCGCTTCTAGTGACAGTTTTATCCTCAAATTATAGCAACACATACACAGAGTCTCTGGAGAGTTTGTGTGTGTGTTGAGCTTTATTGTGAGAAAAATCTCCTTCATGCTTTCTTTTGGCATTATCATCTTTATCATCGGCTGCTAAGCTGACGTTTGCTTGTTCTGAGCAGGATTTAGATCTTCATTGAAGTTATGGACCATATAATTATTGGTTCCCGTGTGTTTGACATACGGAAGCACGATCACTCTCCACTCTGTGTTAAGCTTCTCTGCTCGTCATTGTTGGTGTCGTACCACCGGACAATGCTTGTGTTGAGAAACGGCCCAGGTTTTGTCCTGCGTTGGTGTGATGCTGTACGAGAGATGCTCAACGCCTTCAGAGAACAGCTGCATTTCTCATCATTGAACGAGAAAATCCACGTGTTTGAGCGTTCAGGAGGACTAGTTCGTCTAGTCTAGTTCTTATATCAGAAGATTAGCCTCAGTGAAAACAGCTGCCACATGCTAAATATTACTCATTAAACTAGATTTGTGCAATCTCTGTAATTTGTTTACTTTATTCTAGGGCTGCACCTAAATGTTTACGAGATGAGGCTTAGTCAACCAAGTTTTAATTAGTTGGTTAGTCACAGAAATAAAACTCTGGCCAGTCCATGTGGTGATTATGCCGGGCAGGAAATCCAAACGTTTCTAATTCAATCATTCATTGACCTAAAACATGGCTTATCATTTGAAACATGTTAGTAGTAACCTAACGGTAGCCACTTTACATGTTCGCTCGCTCTAACATTAACCTGGATAAATGTGCACTATTATTAGGCGTGTTTGTGTGGAGTGTGGAAGCTAAATTAGTACCATATTTACTGCATGACCTTTACCTTAAAGGTGCAGTTAGTGATTTCTGAGAAACGCTGTTGAAAGTGGATCAGACCGAGCAGCACAACACACTTGTAGCCAATCAGCAGTAGGGGCATGTCCACTCATGATGGGAGAGGAGAGAGCCAATCAGCAGTAGGGGGCGTGTCCACTCATGATGGGAGAGGAGAGAGCCTATCAGCAGTAGGGGGCGTATCCACTCATGATGGTAGAGGAGAGAGCCAGTCAGCAGTAGGGGGCGTGTCCACTCATGATGGGAGAGGAAAGAGCCAATCAGCAGTAGGGGGCGTGCCCACTCATGATGGGAGAGGAGAGAGCCAATCAGCAGTAGGGGGCGTGTCCACTCATGATGGGAGAGGAGAGAGCCTATCAGCAGTAGGGGGCGTATCCACTCATGATGGTAGAGGAGAGAGCCAATCAGCAGTAGGGGGCATGTCCACTCATGATGGGAGAGGAGAGAGCCAATCAGCAGTAGGGGGCGTGTCCACTCATGATGGGGGAGGAGAGAGCCAATCAGCAGTAGGGGGCGTGTCCACTCATGATGGGAGAGGAGAGAGCCAATCAGCAGTAGGGGGCGTGTCCACTCATGATGGGAGAGGAGAGAGCCAATCAGCAGTAGGGGGCGTGTCCACTCATGATGGGAGAGGAGAGAGCCAATCAGCAGTAGGGGGCATGTCCACTCATGATGGGAGAGGAGAGAGCCAATCAGCAGTAGGGGGCGTGTCCACTCATGATGGGAGAGGAGAGAGCCTATCAGCAGTAGGGGGCGTATCCACTCATGATGGTAGAGGAGAGAGCCAATCAGCAGTAGGGGGCGTGTCCACTCATGATGGGAGAGGAGAGAGCCAATCAGCAGTAGGGGGCGTGTCCACTCATGATGGGGGAGGAGAGAGCCAATCAGCAGTAGGGGGCGTGTCCACTCATGATGGGAGAGGAGAGAGCCAATCAGCAGTAGGGGGCGTGTCCACTCATGATGGGAGAGGAGAGAGCCAATCAGCAGTAGGGGGCGTGTCCACTCATGATGGGAGAGGAGAGAGCCAATCAGCAGTAGGGGGCATGTCCACTCATGATGGGAGAGGAGAGAGCCAATCAGCAGTAGGGGGCGTGTCCACTCATGATGGGAGAGGAGAGAGCCTATCAGCAGTAGGGGCGTATCCACTCATGATGGTAGAGGAGAGAGCCAATCAGCAGTAGGGGGCGTGTCCACTCATGATGGGAGAGGAGAGAGCCAATCAGCAGTAGGGGGCGTGTCCACTCATGATGGGAGAGGAGAGAGCCAATCAGCAGTAGGGGGCGTGTCCACTCATGATGGGGGAGGAGAGGGAGAGAGCCAATCAGCAGTAGGGGGCGTGTCCATTCATGATGGGGGAGAAGAGAGAGTGAGCCAATCAGCAGTAGGGGGCGTGTCCACTCATGATGGGGGAGGAGAGAGAGTGAGCCAATCAGCAATAGGGGGCGTGTCCACATTGGGGGAAGAGAGAGAGTGAGACAATCAGCAGTATTTGTTTTATACTTCTTATTTTGCTTCGCTTCAGCTATGATAAAGAGACATCAACTCTTGCATTGCATGTTCGTGCATTTTGAGGGCGGAGCAATGAAGGGAAGGGGCGTGTCTGTTTGGGTTGATTTCAAATATCAACAGTGTTTCTCAGAAATCACTTACTGCACCTTTAACATGCATTTCTCTATATAGGTGTGCGCATCCACTATATACTGTGAAGAAAATGAATCAGCAACAACTTCATCTTTGCAACCGACACTCTAAGCATTAGTTAAGCAAATATACATTAGAACACTAGTTTATTAATAAATTATTAAAATGTTCACACAGTCTCCTTTCTGTTTTTTCCGACACATTCAGAACCATTACTTTTGCCGGCGCGCTGCGGCTTGATGTGTGTGCTTGAGCGCTTAATATTTAAAAGCTCATTATTAGTAGAACAATTTTAAAATTTAAACCATTTCCCAATGCCACCACCCAGTATAAAATCATAAACAGGTGAATAGTTGACTAATGGCTTAAATTAACGACTACTAGTCGACTAGAAGAAACTTTAGTCATGGGCAGCCCTACTTTTTTCATTTGTAAGTTTGTGCAGGTTTGTTGCATTAGCCGCCTTATTTCTGTCTCCGTTCAGCTCCTGTCAGAGCAGGAGAAACTGTGTGTTTTTATATCCAGGTGTCTGTCAGACGTTCATGTTCGCCCGTGACTGATGGCCTGACGTGTGTATATGTGTCCTGAGACTGAGGCGGCTCTCCAGAGCTCACTCGGGCCTTTCGCCGTAAATAAACACAAGCGAGCCTCTCGTGAAGGTCGTCGGACAGGGTCTCACCTCATAAATTCGCAGACACTTTTACAAATAAGGGAAGCACGACCTTTCATTACGGTGGAGGCGCTTTGCATGTCTCCTCTCATTCTGGAGAGGCTGTTTACGGATCTTCAGGACACTCGAAAGAGTCATCAGTGCATGTCTGGATCACAACACGCCGCTCCATATCCGCTCGCATCATTCCAGGCAAGTGTCAGCATGGCGGGATGCCGATTGTGTCATGCAGTCTGCAACCTAAACCTGGACGTAATTATAGCCTGTGTACAGTTCCAGATGGAGGAAGGGTTGTTTTAGCCAGTTCTGAAGTTTGAAGTTTGTTGCATCGCAGACAGACCTTGAGCGCCACATTTTTAGAATGTTATGTTGCGCAAAATGCGATTCAATGGTCAAACACGCCCGTCTAATGCATGTTTATATAGAAAAACAAGGGAAAATGTGCAATGTGGGGAAGGTGTTTTGTGTGAACGTCCCTTAATGCACATTCCAGGTCTAATTGTGATCGATTCATCCGTGCATGTTATATTTACATTGCAGTGTTGGTCTTTGTGATTTTGCATAAAAATATAACTCGCTGTGCATATTAAGCAGTGTTCCTGTAGCTCAAACAGAAGTTTCTAGATGTGTATTTTTGATTCCCAGGCAATGCATGAATTTAGTAAAATGTACACCTTGAATGCAATGCAAGTCGTTTTGTATATAAATGTCATAAACGTACATGTAAACAAGTTTCCTTTTCAATGAAAGTCAATGTTTCCAATGTTGTTTGTCACATTCCGCACTGCATTTTTCTGTTGAATATCCAGTTTTACTTGGAACTGTCATATTGCTGAAGTAAAATTGGTTGTGAGTGCCAATTTTAGAGCAGGTATGCTTTTGAAAGCATGTTTTTTTTTTTTATTTTATTTGACCAATTATCACTTTTCAGGCAGTCAAGCACTCAGAACTCGTTCAATCAGACGGGACTGAAGTGGTCAGAGAGTTTATTTGTGCTCTGGTAGAGGAGATGACAACGTCCGATGAGTGAGTGTGTGAACGTGATGTTGTGAATCATTATAATTACTCATCATTTGTAAAGGACAGAAGTTAAGAGGTGGAGCTCGTTGATAAAGAACAACTGCAGAAGCTCTTCACAGTGTCATCACACACTGTGTGTTTCAAGAAGTTCTTCTGAACATTTTATATAACATTAATATTGCTCCTCTGCCTTTCTGGCGTCTAATGCATTATTTTATGTTAATTGCCAAGAGACCCTCTGTACTGATTTGGACACAGCTGGGTAGGAGAAAAACATGGTGTAAATTTAGTGTTGGGCTGCACAATTTGGGGAAAAATAATAAACACAATTGTGATTGCGATTTAAAATGCAATTTCAAAAAATTCTGTGCTTGTTTGTAGAGCTACACAATTTTGCCAATTTAATAATTTAATTAATAATATTAATAATTAATATTATTTATTATCAGTAGTATTATTAAATAAAAATAAAAATACAAACATGCTATCAAAACAAAATTACAAGTTTTGTAATCAATACTGTATGTGAAAAATATATTATTTAATAAAAATAATAGAACAATAATAGAACAATTTGGCCAAAATGTTTTGATTCAAAATCAATATTGCTATAAAATAATAATAATAATAATAATAACAATAATAATAATAATATAAAATTATTAAAAATTTTATTAAACAAAATTGCTGTGGTTGTTTGTAGAGCTGCGCAATTTTTCCAATTTTATATCAATATAGTTATGTAATAATATTAACAATTATTATTAGTAGTAATAGTAGTATTAAATAAAAATACAAACATGCGAAATAAAAAAGAAAAAAATATTAGTTTTGTAATGATACTGAAAAATGAAAAATGTATTATTCAATAAAAATAATAAAACAATAATAGAAAAATTGGCCAATATGTTGTGATTATAAATCAATATTGCTATAAAACAATACAATATATACAAACAATAATAATAATAATATAAAATTATTTAAAATGCAATTTAAAAAATTGCTGTGCTTGATTGTAGAGCTGCACAATTTGGCCAAAATGTTCTGATTTTATATCAATATAGATATAATAATGATAATAATAATAATTATTATTAATAATAATAATAATAATATTAAAAAATATAAATTAAAACTTGCTAAATTAAAACAAGATATATTAATATTGTAATTAATACTATAAAATAAAAAATATAAAAAAAGAATATAATAATAATATCACAATTTGGCCAAAATGTTGTTATTATAAATCAATGTGGCTATAAAATAGTTATTATTATTAGTAGTAGTAGTAAATAAAAATATAAAGATTGCTAAATAAATACGAAATAAGAAATATCACTATTGTAATATTTAACTTTAAAAAGTGTATTTAATAATAATAATTATTATTTTATTTTACATTACACATGTAAAATTACAGTTCTAATATTTATGGCTGTCTTAATATTTTTTTTTATTTTGACAGAAAGCCGCCAGAAGCCCTTAAAGCTTTTCTTTTGCTGATAAGCGCTTCTCTTTACAAGTTTGGGAAGATGGTTTTACTCTGAAACACGCAGCGCATATATTTCGCAGCTATGAATCGTGCGGCCCCACTTTAGTGCATCATGCCTTTGTTTGGAGGGTTTGTGATAGTGTGTCCCATTGTGCTCTTGTTTATTTTGTATTTATTGTCTTTGTATCGGTTCTTCAGTAAAACTGTAGATCTTGAGTGGTGTTATTGCAGGTGTGCCGTGAGGACGGGTAACTCAAGACGGTTTAACCCTAACCGGTTCCTTCAGCGCTATCCTCAACCCTCACACGGGCCAAACCAGCATGAGGCTCAAAAACAGAGGCCAGCCGTGTGTTTAACCAGCGTTTGTAAACTCCGTGACCCCGGCTGCAGGATCAAGTGTTTGTCAAGTGTCTTTCCTGATATATGGAAAACATATCAGCGCTGTTTTCCCTCTGGCTGTGTGTCCCGCTTAAACCCGAGACGGTACGGCAGCGACTGAGCCAGTGCTGAGTTCTGCTTAAATTCCATTAACTCTGTGTCACACGTCAGACGTTGAGCCCAAACGGCATGTTTTTGTAGGTCAGACATTTTTGGCATTGCATAATAACAAACTGTGGTGAAGTGTGCCTTTCTGAAGAAGATGTTGCAGAAAATACCCACCAATCAAATCAAGCAAATGAATTCACAGTCACACTTCACTGAGCTCAGAGAAATCCCTTGTTTTTCAGTTTTGTCGTGGCTTTTCCATACGTGTCCTTGCAGCACTTTGGGAAGTTAAAGCCAGAAAAACATTTTTGGAGTGTTTCACTATTTCAGTTTTTCTACAGTTCAGTGTGTTACTTGCTGTTTCTTTGTAATCATTTGTGAAATTTACAAGCAATCTCTGAGTTAAAATAGTTTCAAAGTAAATCCTACCTACAGTTATTTTAAACTGGAATCATATTTCACTGTTTTTACAGTATTTTTGATCAAATAAATGCAGCCTTGGTGAGCAGAAGAGACTTTAACATTAACACACTCAAAAAAATGAACTTTCACTGTTGTTAGTTGCACTCAAATCCTCCTTGTTCACATTACTTAAAAAACTCATGTAACTACATGAACTTAAATTTACTGAGTTGTTTCTACTAAAAATGAGCTTTACTTAATAAGTGTTTGTTCGGTCAACTTAACATTGCTGAGTGAAACGAACAAACTGGGCAGTGGATCTGTAGTTCCCAGCATGCTTTGCAAGGGACTGCATTAGGAGAGTAAATTTAGGGATTAAAGTGTTATTTTATGTGTTTTTCAGTAAAGGGAAAGATGTTGTTAGTTTATGTTAGTGTGTTATGTTGGACATTTATAGGAGTTTCTGTAATTTTGTGGTTACCATTATGCAGAAGAGTGGTGCCTGTGTTTAGGCTGTGGGCAATCATACACACACATTTATTGGATGGAATTCCTGCCCTCAATTTAATTATTTTTGCATTTTGTTTCTAAAAATATGCTTGTTGTTATTTAATAGTTTTCCACTTACACTTGTAGAGCAAATAGTTAATTTAATAAGGTAAATTAAATCGATAAATGTGTTCACCTAACATAAACTTTTATAAATTTAACATAACATTATTAAGTAAACTGCACATATAAATATTATGTAACAGTGACAAATTCAAATGTTTTGTATTTACTCAAAGAAATTTTGTCAGCTTTACTTGAATTTCTTTTGTTCATATAATATAACTAAACTGTGATTTGTAAAAATTACTCAATATAGTTGCGTGGAACCACTTGACGTAAATTCAACAAGTCATTTTTTTGAGTGCATTTTTAACTCTTTCCCTGCCAACATTTTTGATCATTTTCACAAAAACTTCATGGCCCCCAGAATATTTTGTTGTATGAATATCTGAACACGCAATATATCAAAAGAATGTTCATGATGATATGACAGAGTTGGATCACTTAGTCAAGCTATATTTTAGGCTTTCTTTCAATAACAAAGAAATACTATCAGCTTTGGCTAATTATAACAGAATAATAAGTAGCATATGAACTTTAAAGAAAATTTGCAAGCGGCAGGGTCTTTTTAAACTGAAAACTGATGTACTAAGTGATCCAACTCTGTCATGTCTTCTATCAGTATACAATGAACATGACACTGGTCGAATGCGTTTATTCTCGACATTTTATTTTGACTTTTTTCTCTAAATTTAACGAGATGGTTTTATTTGTTTTATTATTATGTGGCCCTAATCCTCTTCCGTAGTCAATGGCGGGGAAAGAGTTAACATAAAAAAATCCTTAATTATTCCTATAACTTTTGTCCGGTATGTATGTGTATATATATTTTTAATTCAACGTGTAACTTACCGTTTCTTTGTAGTTGTTTGTTAAATTTACTAGCAATTTATGAGTGAAAATTGTTTCTAAACCAACTTTTTTTCAGTGCATGAAAATGCTGCATGCAAAAATATGAACGTGCAATTAGCTTTGAATATTGCTTAACATTATACAACCCCTGGCAAAAATTATGGAATCACACATCCACACTTAGAGGATGTTCACCCAGCTTTTTTACTTTATAGCAAACAAACAAATCACAGATATGACACAAAAAAATGTTTTGTTCAATAGCTTAACATTCTGGCCTCATGAAACATACTTCAAAAAAAAGTCACTGACACTTTATATATTAATGGCATGTCTTTTTCCAGATCAAGTAGAGGAAAAAAGTATGGAATCACTCAGTGTTGAGGAAAAAAATATGGATGGTTTCGGGTTTTGTTCCCGTTTATGTTTTCATGTCTTTTATTTTGTAATTTCACAGTCATGTTTCATGTTCCTGGTCTTGTCATGTGATTCCCTTCCCATCTTGTGATCATGTCATGTGCTTCTCTAGTTTCATGTGTCTTGTTCTGATTGGTTCCCTTGTCTATGTGTCATGTTCTCATTGGTTGGTCTAGTCATGTGTCCATAGTTCTCATTGGTTCATTGTCTTGTCATGTGGTTGAGTTCTGGTTGTTCATTGGTTGTCATAGTCATGTGTTCCCCTAGTCTCTGTATATATAGTCCTCATGTTTGCCTTGTCAGTTTGTCGAGTATTATCCCCTGTACCATTGTTGGTGAGTTCATGTTTCTTGTCGATTCTATGCTAATCTATGCTAAATCAAGTCTATGTTCATTCCTGTTCACATTCTGGATTTAATAAATGCTGCACTTGGGTTCAACTACAACTTGCCTCCAGTGGACTATGTTACAAATTTCCATTTCTAAAACAAATACCAGGATAAGTCTAAAAATGCTAATTAGTCAGCAGTTAAAAGGGAGTGCATACACACCTTAACGAGCTGTTGGTCTTGGCTAATTGAAAGGAAACATTGCCCCAATGAGAGAGTTGTCAGTTGAAACAATGGAAAGGATTATAAAACTCCTTCAACAAGGAATTTCAACACGGAGTGTGGCCAAAGAAGTTGGTTGCTCCCAGTCAGCTGTGTCTAAAATTTGGTGCTAGTATAAAATAAATAGGAAGGTTATAAAAGGAAAACATACAGGTGGACCAAGGAAGACGTCAAAGCGTCAGGATAGAAAACTCGAAGCAATATGCCTTGAAAATAGAAAATGCACAACAAAACAAAAGGGCGGAAACAATGTTTGTCAATGTTTGTGACAGAACTGTAAGAAACCGGCTGAACGAAATGGGATTTGCCTATTAAAAAAGCCAAACGAAAACCAGCACTAACACCAAAACAGAAGAAAACAAGGATACAGTGGGTTAAGGAGAAGCAATCATGTGGATGATTGGATGAAAGTGATATTCAGTGATGAATCACGAATCTGCATTGGTCAAGGAGATGATGCTGGAACTTCTGTCTGGCGCCGTTCTAATGAAACATAGGGTGTTTTCACACTTGGTCCTTTTCAGGGGTCTGAGCACGGTTTGCGTGATTTTTGGCCCTTATGTGAACACTCCAGATAATTTTACTTGTTTAAGCAAAATGCTTAATTTATATTTTTTTTCCCCACCATGAAACAAGACTAAATATCTTACGTCATTTTGCTTATCTAGTAAATGCATCTTGATTTAAGAATTTTTAGATATTTTTACTGGAAACAAGACAAAATTACTACGCAAGATAAACCTTTTTTTGCAGTGCAATTGGAACACGTATAACTTCGTTCTAGACAGCTAGCATTAGCTAGCTATATTTACATGAGTAACTTTAGTTATATGGCTGAATTATGTTATGTTGCTACCTGCTTCAGTAGCGTTAGTATGCTAAATTACTTTTAATTACATAAAGGTGTCCTGACGTGACTGATAATACAAGCGATGTGCTTTACCATCATTATTGGGCAATTCAGTTAAGTGACGCTTATGCTACTCATGTAGCCTAAAAATCGTTTGAATAACAGACTTCCACTTACCCTTCCTGTGATCAAGAACATTTTCTTCATCTCCAGATGATACATTTTGGCATCATTAACCCATCCTGAGGTGAAGCAGCGGTAGGCTTCGGTGCTTTTAAATGCCTTGAGAGCTTCGCCAGTTCGTTTGGCAGTAAATAAGGATCTAATCCTAAAGTATCTATTTTCTTTAAATACCGTTGCTTTTCGTAGGTGGTGAAGGTGCGCTATTTTGGTGTGTGACATCTTTCCGATCACCAAGCAGAGGGCTACGCAAAGGTCCTAAAGATGGCGGCCGCCACAAAAAAAGTCACGTGACTGAAACCCACGAATAGCGAGCCGAACCGAGACCATCTCGGGAGGTGGTCTGGGTACGGTTCGATTTCATCTTATGGTACGGTTCTCTAAAAACACGCAATCTGAACACAAACCTCTGGGCTCACTTGATTTTTCCGTTCGTGAATTCCAGTGTAGTTTGGTCATCAGATGCCTCAGTACAAATCGGCTGTTCATCATGGCTGCTTCTTCTGGCAGATCTCTACAAATTATTCATTCACAACGTACACTTGTTTATTGAAATTTCAACAGCTTCCGAACTGTGTAAGAGAGACGCGCCTGCGCGCCTTACCGGTTTAAATGATTTTAAACCGCACGCACAGAAGCCGGCTGTCATAGCGCATGTACTAATCTGAATAATCTTTAGCATCTTCTTGCATTTAAAGTGTCAAAAACATTGTTTAATGTTTTCATTTGATTATTCCATGTTTTACTTGAATGCTGCCTTTAGGCATAGCTACCTACTTTACCTGGAAAATTTAAAGCAGTTTTTTTTGTTTTTCATCTTTCTTTTATTTTTTTATTGTATTGTTTATTTTTTTTGTATGCTGATGTTATCATTACCTTCTGCAACAAAAACATGATTTAAAGAAAACAATTCAAAATAAATGTTATTTACAAATGTGTGTGATTATAGCTAGTGCATATAGAATATGGATGCGCAAATAAGTGCATATAAGAATATGGATGTACTGTTGCAACCAAATTTATATTTTTGTGTAAAAATAATAATAATAGTCTTTACAAACAAATATCTTGGTTACTGAGACACAAACAATGTAAGTGAATGGGATAAAATTTTGAAGGCCATAGGGTCAACCATCAAATACTGAACTGGACTAGATCCAAAAAGCAACAGTATGAACACAAAGAGGTCTGAGACCACATTTCTACTTAAGTGGACCAAAAAAGGATCCGAGTCCTCTTTCTGGGACAGGGACAGTGTGAACGTAAAGAGAACTGGGTCCTTTTTCACTTGGTTCACCTCTTGGACCACTTAAAGGAGTCTGAGTTTGGTTCATTTAAAGAGGACCCAAGTGTGAAAACACCCATATAAAGATGACTGCCTGAAGAAAACAACAACATTTCCCCAACTCATTTATGATATGGGGTTGCATGTCAGGTAAAGCACCAGGGGAGATGGCAATCATTACCTCAACAGTCAATGCACAGGTGTACATTGAAATTTTGGACACTTTTCTCATTCCATCCATAGAAAATGGCTTTGGTGATGGTGAAGTCATTTTTCAGGATGACAATGCATTTTGTCACAGAGCAAAGAGTGTTAAAGCTTTTCTTCAGGAAAGGCGCATCAACTCAATGGCATGGCCAGCAAAGAGTCCGGTTCTCAATCCAATTGAACATTTATGGTGGAAATTAAAAGAACTGGTCCATGATACGGCTCCATCCTGCAAAGCTGATCTGTCAACTGCTATTCGAGAAAGTTGGAACCAGACTGATGGGGAATATTGTTTTTCATCATTAGTGAAGTCTATGCCTCAAAGAATTCAGGCTGTCATAAAAGCCAGAGGAGGAGCAACAAAGTGATTGTGATGTTTTTTTTTTTTTTTTTTTTTTTTTTTTGTTGCTGATGATTCCATATTTTTTTCCCTCAACATTGAGTGATTCCATACTTTTTTCCTCTACTTGATCTGGAAAAAGACATTATAATACATTATAATATATAAAGTGTCAGTGACTTTTTTTAAGTATGTTTCATGAGGCCAGAATGTTAAGCTATTGAGCAAAACATTTTTTTTGTGTCATATCTGTGATTTGTTTGTTTGCTATAAAGTAGGGATGTGACGGTGAGGAAATTTTCCCACCGGTTAATCGACGTGGGACAACACCGATAAAACCGGTATCACCGGCGGGGGCTTTTCAAATCGCTAATTTTAAACTGAAAGTAAAATGCGCACGGCCGCTCGGGCATTCATAATGGAGCGGTGCGGAGCAAAGCGAGTGTTTTCAATGAATTCCTATGAAAGTTAAGCTTCCATAGGCATGAATAGGCATGAATGCCATAGGCATGAATTGAAAACGCGCCAGACTGGACACACACAACGTGAATGACTGTGCAGCCGTGAATGTTTGCGCACTGTTTGGCCGTGAATGAATGCCCGTGCGGCCGTGCGCATTTTACTTTCGGTTTAGAATTAGCGCCAATTCGGGGACGGGTTGCTTGAATTGTGGGTTCATTAGTCTATTATTCTTAATGAAAAACACAACAACA